>JAPDHL010001910.1:5268697-5353331 GCA_032847665.1 Solanum chilense | reverse complement strand
TTCTGATGGATGGTTCATTCCTTGAATAGGAAGTGAGTCACCTATAATGAACATGATTATTTGAAGTGACTTCTTTTTGGGACTGCGAAGGCACAACTAAAGTGACTTTTAAAAGAGGATTGAGTATTTCTTATGGAATAATTAGATAAGGCCTTTTGTGGCTATGCATGTTGCTCCCTAAGCGATCAAAATGCTACATTAATGCCCTTCCCATATACTTTGGAAGTCACTAGTAGAAAAGAGACATCAAATGGAGAAGGCAAGCCAGCTTATTTGACCATTCCACCATATTGATGTATTTTTAGATCTTGAAAAAACTAGATTCATGAACGATTAGCAAGTTAAGGACCGATTTGTTTGCAGCAATACTCTAATACTGTTGCAAAACTGGTACTAGAGCATGGTTGAGACCAATGTGAAAATGCAAATGTCAGATCCACAATATTTGAAAATGGAAGACCCCAGGCCTAATTGCACAAATACACAAAAGAAACCTATTGAAAATGCTCCTAATACAAACACTTCCTTCGTAGAGCCCTTGTAGCAACATCCTTACTTAAGCAATTCTTCGTATCCTAATCTTTTCTTAATTGAAGTTCATATATTCTCTTAGTTGAAAACAAAATACACCTAACATTGGGAACTGCCTCAGCATCTAATAAGTTAAGCTACAAAAATACATTATAAAGAGATTAAATGGAACACTCCTCAATTTCAAAATAAAAATCCACTAGGGCTGAAACGGAAGAAAGACATTAGGATATCTGCTGGTCTTCCTCCACACAAATCCCAATAAAAATAAATGTTCCCAAATGTAAAGTGTAGCATTTTTCTTCCTTTCTATTTTAATCTTATTTTAGGAAAATTAAGAAACGAACTACAGATGAATGTTTCAAACAACTGTAAATAACTTACTCTTTATCAAAAAATGAATATTTCAGATAACTCCATCCTTGACTTACTGTTAAAATTGAGGAAAGAAATCAAGAAAAAAGACTCTTATCAAACAAACAAAACATCCAGGCTATCTCATATTTTTTACTACAGATCTTTAAAATAGCAATCTATAAAACATAGACAACTCAACTAATAGATACTTATTTACCAGAAAGGGTAAAATTTTGTCTTTGAAAATTACAAGACATGATAAGAGCAAGTGAGCTTAAGGACAATAGAGCATACCTTCACCTTTTGGTGAGTGTCTTTAACAGTTCTTAAACAGTTTCAACATCCTTCTTCTTACTCCATTTGTGACCATTTTATGTGAAGTTCATTGTGCTAGGTCTGCCCGAGATCGATCTCTTCCGATGGAGAAGGTCAACTTAGCTGACTGGGCAATGAATTTGGAAGAGAAGAGATAGATGGAACATACCATAGATCCCGACCTTCTGGGCAATGTAAGACTAGATTCCTTCAGCATGTTTGGAGAAACGCAGTGAAATACTTAGCTGAATCTGGTGCACACCCCATCTATGGGTGAGGTGCTAAGGAATTTGGAGAATGCACTTCATCTCCAAGAGCCCGTCATTCAAGAAAACAGTACCATCCCTATTGGCGAGCTACCACTGCAAATATGCAGATGCGTGCGAAGAAGAAGAAATCCAATAACCTAAAGTACTAGCCAAAGATGTTGAGTATTTATTGGAAAAACTACATAAAAATGAATTTTTCAAACTACAGTATACCCTCCAAGTCATCAAAACTTCTGGAGTTCTTGAAAGTGTCTGCAAGATTCTTTTTTTTATAACCGAGAAATCCGCCTGTAACCCGCTCTTTGGACCAATCATAGCCTTCTAAACTCAGTGGATAATAGGCCCACCCTCTACCCCTCTCCACTTAAACTCCGGGCTTCACTTTGCATGGTGTGGGGCTCAAACCTGCCACACCACCTTCTTTCACTCGAGCTAAGCCTTGGAGGTAGTCTGTGCAAGATTATTATGCAAGCTTTCGATGGAAATTTGCCTCGATAATTGAAGATCATCCAACATTTTCAAGTTTACAAGCAGTGAATATTCAAACATCACCATTCTGCAACAAGAAAGATTGCACATTTAACAAAAATGCATCAGTACAACACATAGTCCCCTTCAATTTATTAAGGTGCACATCAACTTCTTTTATTGCAGATTTAAGTTTGAAAGGCTGAGCTAGGAGAGGCTGGAGCAGACAAATGTTTTAATGACATTAACAGGCTAAACTAAGATACACATAAATTTACATTAAAAGTGATGCAATAGCTCTGAAAATCACTGAACATTTTTCAAATTATTTAACAGATTCTGTCATAAAATAAAAAAAAATACTTCATATGCTCTCTTTTTGAGTTAGTAAAAACAAAAGGAGATTCAATGAAGGCTATCATGCAATAAATCAGTTTGAGTCTTGCTCTACCTCCTCATATTAAATGTTCTAAATTGAGTTCTCATGGGGATGGCCTAGTGATTGTGGCAAGGAACTTTGAGGTGCTTTTGAACAGAGTGCATCACTCATAATGAGGTCCAACTACTACTGCTATTGCTGATGTTAATGCTCTATTTGTTTTCTCAAGTTAAAGAAAGGAAAAGGACTAGAAGGAGCCTTTTAGTTTTGGTAATGGAAAAATAAAGCAAGAGGCTCAGATTATGTCATGGGGCTTTCAGTTCTTTTTGCAAAGCCATAGCTACAAATATTCAGAAATTCAGATCGCCCCGACAAGATACCAGCTAGAAAACTCTAATGTCTTCCAAACAAACTTGAGCCATTGGAAGACTAGGCTCACTAAAAGTCTAAGGGAGGTACTACTCTAACAAAAATTACATACTATTTTCATGTTGAAATGTAATGTCCACTCTACTCAGATGACAAATCATTTGCAGCATATCCTCATTGAAGACTGTGATAAACTGAAACTTGTAGATCGAATTTAGGATTAAAAGGGTATGTGCTTGTATTGGTGGGAAAATTTTTGACATCCCTGCATCATGTGTTCCTCTTTTTTTTAAGTACGTTATTTCCCTGAGGTTTTATCACCTAGAACGTTTACATCTAAGCACAAATAGCATTTTAAAACATAAGTGGAAGTACTAGAGTAGTTCCCGTAAGTTAGAACACACTAATTGATTAATCACAAGAATTGTGACAAAAATAGATCCTTTTATTAAATGAATTAAGGAAGTGTTACCCGTATGACAGCCATCCACCAAGCTATGTCCTTTCACTGCCTAGTTCATGCTTATCCCATCAGATCCATTGAGGGAAACCACTCTTCAGGTCCATAGGACTTCTCAATTCCATATGCATGAAAATAAGGGCATCCATCATCAGTTTACCAAGAATTAAAGCAGTGTTACCCGTATGGCAGTCATCCACCAAGCTATGTCCTTTCACTGCCTAGTTCAAGCTTATCCCATCAGATCCATTGAGGGCAACTACTATTCAGGTCCATAGGATCTTCTCAAATCCATATGCATGAAAATAAGGGCATCCATCATCAGTTTACCAAGTCCGGAAGATGCTTCCGTTGCATATATTTGATGAGTACCCCAAAGCTTCTAGCTTTGTGGATGATACAAGGGTTGCTTTCCTGATTAGCCAATGTTCTAAAAAAAGAACACAACCTAGACCAAGAAAAAAAATACTCGATTAACGAAAAGAGAACATAGAAGGCACTATCAGGAGATGAGTGAACCAAGCTGACACTCCCCACGACTCTCAGAAGCACAGAAGTTCAATGCTTTACACAAGATTCTAGAGATTCCTTCTCACCATTCTAAATAAATGCCTCTTTAACCAAAAGGATGGAAGATTTAAAATACTTGAAAGCAAAAGAGAATAGCTTTTAGTTACTAGTTCAAAAATTATTTCATATTGGCAATTCTTTATACAGTTCATAATCGTAATAAGTTCCACTAATGCACCTGAAGGAAGACTAGGCAGACATCTGAGGGAGAATTTGATGAAAGTCTCCATCTTAAATACTACAGTTCTCCATACTGCACTGATTCCCATTTCTGGAACAATGATACGTTGATAATGAGCTCATAATTATCCTTTTCAATATGTTGAGGGTGAAGTCTTGTAACTCCCACCAAATATCTGTAGCCCAGAAATTCAAAGCTTTTATACAAGATCTCAGAGCTTCCCTTTCACCATGATTAAAAGATGCCTCGTTCATCAGAAAGACAAACATTTAAAAATCTGGAAAAGCAAAAGAAAACAGCTTTGAGTTACCAGTTAAAAAAATACTACACATTAGCAATCCATATATAGTTCATGATCGTAATAGGTTTCACAAACGCACCTAATCTTGTATTTTAAGAGAATAGAGGTATAGGTTCATATAAAAAATGAGTTTAAGAAGATAAAGAATTTTTGCTTTATTAGACATAAATTTGTGCGTAAGAAGTGGATAATTCCTCATCATAGCAATGGTTATATAACACAGAACTTCCAAACACGTCCTGGCGAGCATTCAAAGAATTCACTATCCCGGAGTAGTATGGCGGAACAACACCAACATAATTTCTCATTGACAAAGAACACTTAAGAAGGGACCTTACCAAATTACCTCAAACATCATGTTCAATAGTCCAGCCATTGCAGCTTTCGGATCCTTCTCATAGTGTTCCACCCAATTCATGGTCTTTTCTCAAACAAAAGCGACTAGCTAGAAGTTCCTTTTCTAGGACAGTAAGTTTAGTCCTCCATGGTGATGATGCAACGAAGGCCCTCTCCCTTCACATTAATTCAAAAAGCCTTGTCGATTTCATAGTATGGGAAGTGTATGAGTGATGAATTTCTCAAATTCAAGTTCCTTATTCATGTATTTCTCAACAATAGAAGGAAAATCCGAACGATGTGTCCAGTTTTCAAAGAAGGTTACTTTGATAGTACTTTCATTAAAAAATTCAAAAGTGTCTTGAACACAGCTTCCTTATGGGGTACATACTAATAAGAACAGCCACTACCACACCTGAAAATTAATAACGACAATGTTCGTTAAGATTATTATATAAATAATAGTATACAATCAAGGAAATTTGATGATAGAGAACATACATCATGGACAATTCAAATGCAGAAATCATAGCATCAATATGGCGAGTACACTTTTCACACACAAATCGAATTTGCAATCAGTCATCTCAGCAATTACCTAATAAAATAATCAAAATTCAAGAATAGATGATCAACTATGACTCACACCTGTCTTTTTCTTCTTTCGCAAAATGATCCATTAGGAGAAGCAGATATTCGTACCCCTTGACCTGGTTTACTTTAATCCTTCGGGTTCACAAACTTTTTCACGCAAAATTTGTTAGCTGTAAAATAAAAGTAAAATGGATGAATTAGTTGCTTTGCTATATAAGATAATGGATCGAGAATGTGTAAGGCACAAGTTAATTACCTTACTGAAATCAGCTAGCATTTAAATTGACACAAATTATCCTTGAAGCACTAGCAATTTTTGCTCCGTCTGCAGCCTGACCAAAAGATATTAGATCATTATTAGTAAGATTAACATATATATGGATTAAAAAACAAAACAGAACAAGAAGGTTATTTGCAATGTGAAGAATACTCAGAATAAGGCCTACAGCTCCTAGTCAAAAAATAGCCACACTTGAATCTTTTGGGGGTTTAGCAACATTCAAAGGTGCTCCAAGAATTTCAAAAACATCTGCAAATAAAGGAATGAACATCCTAGCATCAGTATGTGTAAATCATCTCAATAGATATACACAAAAAGGATTCAACAGTGAAAATCTAATTAGAATCGAGTAAAGAGGAATTCAAGCAAGCAAGCACAACAAAACAAAACAAAACTGACTAGTATAGTTTCTGATGGATGGTTCATTCCTTGAATAGGAAGTGAGCCACCTTCAATGAACATGATTATTTGAAGTGACTTCTTTTTTGGACTGCGAAGGCACAACTAAAGTGACTTTTAAAAGAGGATTGAGTATTTCTTATGGCATAATGAGATAAGACCTTTTGTGGCTATGCATATTGCTCCCTAAGCGATCAAAATGTTACATGAATTACCTTGGAAGTCACTAGTAGAATAGAGACATCAAAGCGAGAAGGCAAGCCAGCTTATTTGACCATTCCACCATATTGATGTATTTTTAGATCTTGAAAAAACTAGATTGATGAATGATTAGCAAGTTAAGGACCGATTTGTTTGCACCAATACTCTAATACTGTTGCAAGACTGGTACTAGAGTATGGTTGAGACCAATGTGAAAATGCAAATGCCAGATCCACAATATTTGCAAATGGAAGACCCCAAGCCTAATTGAACAAATACACAAAAGAAACCTATTGAAAATGCTCCTAATACAAACACTTCCTTCGTAGGTTCCTTGTAGCAACATCCTTACTTAAGTAATTCTTCTTATCCTAATTTTTTTCTTAGTTGAAGTTCCTATATTCTCTTAGTTGAAAATAGAATACACCTAACATTAGGAACTGCCTCAGCATCTAATAAGTTAAGCTACAAAAATACATTATAAAGAGAGACTAAATGGAACAATCCTCAATTTCAATATAAAAATCCACTAGGGCTGAAACAGAAGAAAGACTTTAGGATATCTGCTGGTCTTCTTCCACACAAATCCCAATAAAAATAAATGTTCCGAAATGTGAAGTGTAGCATTCTTCTTCCTTTCTATTTTAATCTTATTTTAGGTAAATTAAGAAATGAACTACAGATGAATGTTTCAAACAACTGTAAATAACTTACTCTTTATCAAAAAAAAATGATATTTCAGATAACTCTATCCTTGACTTACTGTTAAAATTGAGGAAAGAAATCAAGAAAAAAGACTCTTATCAAACAAACAAAACATCCAGGCTATCTCATATTTTTTACTACATATCTTTAAAATAGCAATCAGTAAAACATAGACAACTCAACCAATAGATGCTACTTTACCAGAAAGGGTAAACTTTTGTCTTTGAAAATGACAAGACATGATAAAAGCAAGTGAGCTTAAGGACAATAGAGCATACCTTCACCTTTTGGTGAGTGTCTTTAACAGTTCTTAAACAGTTTCAACATCCTTCTCTTTCCTCCATTGGTGACCATTTTATGCGAAGTTCTTTGTGCTAGGTCTGCCCGAGATCGATCTCTTCCGAGGGAGAACATCAACATAGGTGACTGGGCAATGAATTTGCAGGAGAAAGACAACTGGAACGTATCATATATCCCGACATACTGGGCGAAGTAAGACCAGATTCCTTCAGAAACTTTGGAGAAACGCAGTGAAATACTTAGCTGAATCTGGTGCACAGGCCATCTATGGGTGAGGTGCTATGGAATTTGGAGAATGCACTTCATTTTCAAGAGCCCGTCATTCAAGAAAATACTACCATCCATATTGGCGAGCTATCACGGCAAATATGCAAATGTGTGTTAAGAAGTTGAGTTCCAATAACCTAAACAGTAAGCGAAAGAAGTGGAGTGTTGGCGAAACTACAGAAAAAAAAGAATTTTTCAAACTACAGTATACCCACCCTATCATGAAAACTTTTGGAGTTCGCGAAAGTCTCTGCGAGATCTTTCTTTTCTTTTTTTTTATAACCAAGAAATCCGCCTGTGGCCCACCACCCTTTGGACCAATCATAGCCTTCTAAACTCAGTGGATAATGGACCCGCCCCTCTACCCTTCTCCACTTAAATATCGAGCTTCACTTTGCATGGTGTGGGCTTGAACCTGCGACCTAAGTATCAAATCCATCCCCTTGTTCCACTCGAGCTAAGCCTTGGAGGCAGTCTGTGCAAGATCATTATGCAAGATTTCGATGGAAATTCCTCTTGACAATTGAAGATCATTCAACCTTTTCAAGTTTACAAGCAGTGAATATTCAACATCACAATCCTGCAGCAACAAAAATTGCACATTTAACAAAAATGCATTCAATTTGTTGAGGTGCTACAATAACTTCTTTTATTGCAGATTTAATAATAGTTGTTAGGTATAGGTGCTTTTCTTCTAGTATAGAATAGCTAACCTTGAAGATGCTAAAATTTCTCAAATTGAAAACATCAGGTGGAAAAATTTCGTGAGAACATATGGAAAAACTAACCAAGTTAAGAAGTGTAGCAAGAATTTCAGGTGGGATATTTGGAGAAGAAAGTGTCATTTCTAAACTCCGTACGCCTCCCTAAGTTGTGACCAGCAACTAACAAAACTTGCAGCAAACAGCTCTCGCCCAACAAAAAGGCTGCAAACATTAAACATTAGAAAAAAGTAAGACAACTAGAAGCCGTTACTTTTTTTTATAAAGGCTTTAAGCTATTGTTTCTTTTTCTAATGAACAATGAAACAGAGGTTTTGCATTATTTATTTTTTTGAGATAAAGGTATCCTGATAAGGATGAGGATGTTGAAGAGGTAATACCTGTAGTTGACCCAGTGTTGTACATGTTCTTATTTCTGGACTAGGTGATTCTTTCAAAAGTTCAATGTTGAAATTGCCTATCCACTCTGCCCAATCATCTTTAGTACTCTGTTCATAAGCCTCACTGGCGGTACACAATCTGCTGCAATCATTGACCTACACAAAAATTATCTTATCAAGAACAAATTTAGAATAAGCCTTTATATTGTCATAGTAGTGATAGGGAGAACCCAAAAAATCAATGCAGACCTGCAACCTATGTTTAACCATAATCTTAAGAATAGAAGGAATAAAAATGGTGAAGTCCTCTACAAGAGCATGAACTAGGCAACAAAGTGCAACAATAGCATCTTTCCTGAGCTCTTCTTCGTTCCTGTGAATGGAAGAGATCACCCACAATTTATCAACATAAACTTAAAGAAAGTATTGCAGAAATTACATAGAACAAAGCCTTTATCAGGTTCAATAACTTACAATTCAGTCTGCTTAAGTATTAAAATAGATAGGATTAGGTCGAAAACAATAAGCTAAAATCCCAAGAGTACTCGAAAACAGGAATAGTAGAATCGTCTTGCAATTGTTCATGACATAAGGAAAGGAATTGCATTCAAAATGAAGTTTGGACAGACATGAGAAAAAATCTTGCAATGTTGACTGAAATTGAAACACTAATTTAATGATTTTAAACTTTAATGTTTGATTCAGCATTTTCAAGCAATTTGTGTCAAATTAGTGGATGACCTTCAGTAAAAATAAGCAGAAGCTGCAATTAGTATACACTCCAAGGCAATAAATCAAAGTTCAAGGTTCACTTCTATATAAATGTGTCTGAGTGTAGATACATATGGGTCAGAATTTGAGATCTGAGAGTGTACTCACTAGAGCCAACATCAAAACTGACAAACAGTAGATCTTGTCATTTCATTTGTTATCTTGATTTGAAGAAAATAAGTCTCATATATTATGAGTGATATTAATGTGAAGGAGAAAAATCAGACCCTCCAAGAGAAGCTTCAAGTGAAGCAAAAGCGAATATAAGAAAACAAACAATCAAATGGAAACAATGACACTTAGAAACATTCCTTTTAGTCCCTTATACACCAACATCAACACAAGGTATCAATCTTGTAAGAGTTTTTGTAGCACCACGTCATACTTTTACCGAAGCGTCCACTTTAAAAAAAAAAAAACAAAATATGTGCAGAAAGAAGAAGATGCATATGCTTATCTAATGTCCCAACACCTAGGGCCTAAATATTAAACCATATATCATACACCTTAAACCTTAGAGCCTAAACCCTAAACCATGTGGCCTAAACCATAAACCACGTCTTACTTCTACTGAAGCGTCCACTTTAAAAAGCCAACATAACTGTGAAAAAAAAAGAAGATGCAGATGCTCATCTAATGTCCCTACACCTTAGGGCCTAAATACTAAATCATATATCATTGACCTTAAACCTTAGAGCCTAAACCCTAAACCATGTGCCTAAACCATAAACTCAAAACCTTAAACCTTAGGGTCTAAACCCCAAAATCTAAATCTTAAGCTTTATCCTTAAACCCTAAACCTTACGGCATAAACCCTAAACACTAAAATCTAAACCTCAAGGCATAGACCCTAAAATCAAAACACAAAATCCTAAACTCTAAGCCATAAATCTTAGGTCGTAGACCCTAAAACCTGAATCCAAACCCCTAATCCTTAGTGCCTAAACTCTAAACCTTAGTGCCTACACCCTAATTAAGCTTCTTCTTGATCATTCACAGGTAGCATATCTTTATCCAATTCATCTTCATAGTGAACCACTTTGTAGCCTAATAGAGGATCATGGGAATTATCAGTAGTCTTAGGCAAAAGTTAGGATGCATATAGACATTACGAAAGAAAGACCACATCATGTTTGGATGGGGTTTCATGAAGAAGACTAAACTGTGGGAAGATGGCAAGCCATCCAATATTAGGTACTACTAGAGTACTGTTCATATTGCAAACACTAAGGTCACATATCAGAACTTTGTAATATAGAGAGAAGAGACGAGGAATACAAGAAGAGAAAAGAACCTGAAGCTGCAAATAAAATCAAGGGCAAGAAGACTGCAGATGCCAGCAATCAGGTGATTCCCCAAACTTCTCCTCAACAGATTAATGCTAATATGACTGCTAGTGTTTCAGGTGTTGACAAAACCCAAAACAAATGCAAGAAACACAACCTGAGATGGACAAACAACAAATGGATGAGTGGAAAACTCAAAAAAGGAAAAATAACAAGGGTCAACAAGGCCATGGTCAGAAAAATAGATTCTATAAACCAATGAACAACCTAAATTTGCAGGATAATAATTTTGAAAAGCAGCAGGTGGAGAAGTCACGTATTGACTTAACCCTCCCACAACCCCCAATTCCCTTGATAAAGTGGATCAAACAGGTCCATGTGATGGTAATCAGAAAGCTCAAAATAAACAGAGCAAGATGGCAAAATAACCCCAGGTATTGACTCAATACTACCAAACTCCAGGAACCCCCTGATAACAATTTTCTATTGTTGGTTGTTTATGATGTTATGTGAAGTAAGGTGGATCGGATCAACGAGAAACCTAATTAATTGAAGGACGGGAAAACCAAAGGGAGGAATTTATCCCATACTTTGCAGGACCCTTATGAACATTCAGATAGTGGACACTAGAGCCCCTGCTCGAACTACTAATTTTGAACAAATTCAGAATATTACTGCTTACATCAGTATTTCAGAAGGTGATCACAGTGTGGTATCTCAATATAGGCAGAATGGTTCACAAAGGAAGAACTTAATGAGCTTCAGATGATGGTAAATTCTCAGAAAATGGTTGAGAGCACTGGGGGAAACCAGGTACAAAATCAATGGTTAAAAGGTTCTACCATGTCACAACTTGAAACTAAAAAAATAGAGCTTCATAAGGAAGATCAGCTAAGAAGTGAGGTTGTTACTTGTATTCAGTCATTCAGTCTATGGAACCAAATAACAGTATTCAAACAGGGAATCAGGAAATCAACAAACTTCAGCACACTCAATCCAAGAAATTCAAAGCTTTTATACAAAATCTCAGAGCTTCCCTTTCAACATGATTAAAAGATGCCTCGTTCATCAGAAAGACAAAACATTTAAAATTCTGTAAAATCAAAAGAAAACAGCTTTGAGTTACAAGTTAAAAATACTTCACATTAGCAATCCCATATATAGTTCATGATCGTAATAGGTTTCACAAACGCATCTAATCTTGTCTTTTAAGAGAATAGAGGTTTAGGTTCATATAAACAATAAGTTTAATAAGATAGGGAATTTTTCCTTTATTAGATATAAATTTGTGCATAAGCTGTGGATAATTCCTCATCATAGCAATGGTTATATAACACATAGAACTTTCAAACACGTCCTGGCGAGCATTCAAAGAATTCAGTATCCCGGAGTAGTATGGCGGAACAACACCAACATAATTTCTCATTGACAAAGAACACTTAAGAAGGGACCTTACCAAATTACCTCAAACATCATGTTCAATAGTCAAGCCATTGCAGCTTTCGGATCCTTCTCTTAGTGTTCCACCCAATTCATGGTCTTTTTCTCAAACAAAAGCGACTAGCTAGAAGCTCCTTTTCTAGGACAGTAAGTTTAGTTCTCCATGGTGATGATGCAACGAAGGCCTTCTCCCTTCAACTTTAATTCAAAAGGCCTTGTCGATTTCATAGTATGGGAAGTGTCTGAGTGATGAATTTCTCCAATTCAAGTTCCTTATTCATGTATTTAAACAGAAGGAATATCCGAACGAGGTGTCCAGTTTCCAAAGAAGGTTACTTTGATAGTACTTCCATTAAAAAGTTCAAAAGTGTCTTGAACACAGCTTCCTTATGGGGTACATACCAATAAGAACAGCCACTACCACACCTGAAAATTAATAACGACAATGTTCGTTAAGATTATTATATAAATAATAATTAACAATCAAGGAAATTTGATGATAGAAAACATACATCATGGACAATTCAAATGCTGAAATCATAGCATCAATATGGCCAGTACACTTCACACTCAGATCAAATTTACAATCAGTCATCTCAGCAATTACCTAATCAAATAATCAAAAATCAAGAAAAGATTATCAACTATGACTGACACCTGTCTTTTTCTTCTTTCGCAAAATTATCCATTAGGAGAAGCAGATATTCGTACCTCTTGACCTTGTTTACTTTAATCCTTCGGGTTCACAAACTTTTTTACGCAAAAATTTCTTAGCTGTAAAATAAAAGTAAAATGGATGAATTAGTTGCTTTGCTATATAAGATAATGGATTGAGAATGTGTAAATCACAAGTTAATGACCATACTGAAATCAGCTAGCTTTTAAATCGACACAAATTATCCTTGAAGCACTAGCAATTTTTGCTCCGTCTGCAGCCTTATCAAAAGAGATTAGATCATTATTAGTATGATTAACATATATATGGATTAAAAAACAAAACAGAACAAGAAGGTTATTTGCAATGTGAAGAATACTCACAATAAGGCCTACAGCTCCTAGTCAAAAAATAGCCACACTTGAATCTTTTGTGGGTTTAGCAACATTCAAAGGTGCTCCAAGACTTTTAAAAACATCTCCAAATAAAGGAATGAACATCCTATCATGAGAATGTGTAAATCATCTCAATAGATATACACAAAAAGGATTCAAGTGTGAAAATCTAATTAGAATCGAGTAAAGAGGAATTCAAGCAAGCAAGCACAACAAAACAAAACTAAACGGACTAGTATAGTTTCTGATGGATGGTTCATTCCTTGAATAGGAAGTGAGTCACCTTCAATGAACATGATTATTTGAAGTGACTTCTTTTTGGGACTGCGAAGGCACAACTAAAGTGACTTTTAAAAGAGGATTGAGTATTTCTTATGGAATAATCAAATAAGGCCTTTTGTGGCTATGCATGTTGCTCCCTAAGCGATTGAATGCCCTTCCCATATACCTTGGAAGTCACTGGTAGAAAAGAGACATCAAATGGAGAAGGCAAGCCAGCTTATTTGACCATTCCACCATATTGATGTATTTTTAGATCTTGAAAAAACTAGATTCATGAACGATTAGCAAGTTAAGGACCGATTTGTTTGCACCAATACTCTAATACTGTTGCAAGACTGGTACTAGAGCATGGTTGAGACCAATGTGAAAATGCAAATGTCAGATCCACAATATTTGCAAATGGAAGACCCCAGGCCTAATTGAACAAATACACAAAAGAAACCTATTGAAAATGCTCCTAATACAAAGACTTCCTTCGTAGAGACCTTGTAGCAACATCCTTACTAAAGCAATTCTTCTTATCCTAAATTTTTCTTAGTTGAAGTTCCTATATTCTCTTAGTTGAAAACAGAATACACCTAACATTGGGAACTGCCTCAGCATCTAATAAGTTAAGCTACAAAAATACATTATAAAGAGAGATTAAATGGAACAATCCTCAATTTAAAAATAAAAATCCACTAGGGCTGAAACAGAAGAAAGACTTTAGGATATCTACTGGTCTTCTTCCACACAAATCCCAATAAATAAATGTTCCCAAATGTAAAGTGTAGCATTCTTCTTCCTTTCTATTTTAATCATATTTTAGGAAAATTAAGAAACGAAGTACAGATGAATGTTTCAAACAACTGTAAATAACTTACTCTTTATCAAAAAAATGAATATTTCAGATAACTCTATCCTTGACTTACTGTTAAATTGAGGAAAGAAATCAAGAAAAAAGACTCTTATCAAACAAACAAAACATCCAGGCTATCTCATATTTTTTCCTACAGATCTTTAAAATAGCAATCAGTAAAACATAGACAACTCAACCAATAGATACTAATTTACCAGAAAGGGTAAACTTTTGTCTTTGAAAATGACAAGACATGATAAGACCAAGTGAGCTTAAGGACAATAGAGCATACCTTCACCTTTTGGTGAGTGTCTTTAATAGTTCTTAAACAGTTTCAACATCCTTCTTTTTCCTCCATTGGTGACCATTTTATGCGAAGTTCTTTGTGCTAGGTCTACCCGAGATCGATCTCTTCCGAGGGAGAACGTCAACTTAGCAGACTGGGCAATGAATTTGCAGGAGAAAAGACAACTGGAACGTATCATATATCCTGACATACTGGGCGAAGTAAGACCAGATTCCTTCAGCAACTTTGGAGAAACGCAGTGAAATACTTAGCTGAATCTGGTGCACAGGCTATCTAAGGGTGAGGTACTATGGAATTTGGAGAATGCACTTCATCTTCAAGAGCCCGTCATTCAAGAAAATACTACCATCCATATTGGCGAGCTATCACGGCAAATATGCAAATGTGTGTTAAGAAGTTGAATTCCAATAACCTAAAAAGTAAGCGAAAGAAGTGGAGTGTTGGCAAATATACAGAAAAAAAAAAAGAATTTTTCAAACTACAGTATACCCACCCTATCATCAAAACTTCTGGAGTTCGCGAAAGACTCTGCGAGATCTTTCTTTTCTTTTATTTTATATCTGAGAAATCTGTCTGTGGCCCACCCTTTCAACCAATCATAGCCTTCTAAACTCATTGGATAATAGACCCGCCCCTCTACCCTTCTCCACTTAAATATCGGGCTTCACTTTGCATGGTGTGGGCTTGAACCTGCGACCTAAGACTCAAATTCATCCCCTTTTTCCACTCGAGCTAAACCTTGGAGGCAGTCTGTGCAAGATCATTATGCAATATTTCGATGGAAATTCGTCTTGACAATTGAAGATCATTCAACCTTTTCAAGTTTACAAGCAGTGAATAATCAGCATCACCATCCTGCAACAACAAAAATTGCACATTTAACAAAAATGCATTCAATTTATTGAGGTGCTACAACAACTTCTTTTATTGCAGATTTAATAATAGTTGTTAGGTATAGGTGCTTTTCTTCTAGTATAGAATAGCTAACCTTGAAGATGCTAAAATTTCTCAAATTGAAAACATCAGGTGGAAAAATTTTGTGAGAACATATATTTCAATATCTTCAAAATCGAAAATTGTGGAAAAACTAACCAAGTTAAGAAGTGTAGAAAGAATTTCAAGTGGGATATTTGGAGAAGAAAGTGTCATTTCTAAACTCCGTACTAGCCTCACTAAGTTGTGACCAGCAACTAACAAAACCTGCAGCAAACAGCTCTCGCCCAACAAAAAGGCTGCAAACATTCAACATTAGAAAAAAGTAAGACAACTAGAAGCGGTTACTTTTTTTTATAAAGTCTTTAAGCTATTGTTTCTTTTTCTAATGAACAATGAAACAGAGGTTTTTTATTATTTATTTTTTTGAGATAAAGGTATCCTTATAAGGATGAGGATGTTGAAGAGTTAATACCTGTAGTTGAGCCAGTGTTGTACATGTTCTTATTGCTGGACTAGGTGATTCTTTCAAAAGTTCAATGTTGAAATGCCTATCCACTCTGCCCAATCATCTTTAGTACTCTGTTGATAAGCCTCACTAGCGGTACACAATCTGCTGCAATCATTGACCTACACAAAAATTATCTTATCAAGAACAAATTTAGAATAAGCCTTTATATTGTCATAGTAGTGATAGGGAGAACCCAAAAAATCAATGCAGACCTGCAACCTATGTTTAACCATAATCTTAAGAATAGAAGGAATAAAAATGGTGAATTCCTCTACAAGAGCATGAACTAGGCAACAAAGTGCAACAATAGCATCTTTCCTGAGCTCTTCTTCGTTCCTGTGAATGGAAGGGAGCACCCACAACTTATCAACATAAACTTAAAGAAAGTATTGCAGAAATTACATAGTACAAAGCCTTTATCAGGTTCAATAACTTACAATTCAGTCTGCTTAAGTATTAAAATAGAAAGGATTAGGTCAAAAACGATAAGCTAAAATCCCATGAGTACTCGAAAACAGGAATAGTAGAATCGTCTTGCAATTGTTCATGACATAAGGAAAGGAATTGCATTCAAAATGAAGTTTGGACAGACATGAGAAAAAATCTTGCAATGTTGACTGAAATTGAAACACTAATTTAATGATTTTAAACTTTAATGTTTGATTCAGCATTTTCAAGCAATTTGTGTCAAATTAGTGGATGACCTTCAGTAAAAATAAGCAGAAGCTGCAATTAGTATACACTCCAAGGCAATAAATCAAAGTTCAAGGTTCACTTCTATATAAATGTGTCTGAGTGTAGATACATATGGGTCAGAATTTGAGATCTGAGAGTGTACTCACTAGAGCCAACATCAAAACTGACAAACAGTAGATCTTGTCATTTCATTTGTTATCTTGATTTGAAGAAAATAAGTCTCATATATTATGAGTGATATTAATGTGAAGGAGAAAAATCAGACCCTCCAAGAGAAGCTTCAAGTGAAGCAAAAGCGAATATAAGAAAACAAACAATCAAATGGAAACAATGACACTTAGAAACATTCCTTTTAGTCCCTTATACACCAACATCAACACAAGGTATCAATCTTGTAAGAGTTTTTGTAGCACCACGTCATACTTTTACCGAAGCGTCCACTTTAAAAAAAAAAACAAAATATGTGCAGAAAGAAGAAGATGCATATGCTTATCTAATGTCCCAACACCTAGGGCCTAAATATTAAACCATATATCATACACCTTAAACCTTAGAGCCTAAACCCTAAACCATGTGGCCTAAACCATAAACCACGTCTTACTTCTACTGAAGCGTCCACTTTAAAAAGCCAACATAACTGTGAAAAAAAAAGAAGATGCAGATGCTCATCTAATGTCCCTACACCTTAGGGCCTAAATACTAAATCATATATCATTGACCTTAAACCTTAGAGCCTAAACCCTAAACCATGTGCCTAAACCATAAACTCAAAACCTTAAACCTTAGGGTCTAAACCCCAAAATCTAAATCTTAAGCTTTATCCTTAAACCCTAAACCTTACGGCATAAACCCTAAACACTAAAATCTAAACCTCAAGGCCTAGACCCTAAAATCAAAACACAAAATCCTAAACTCTAAACCATAAATCTTAGGTCGTAGACCCTAAAACCTGAATCCAAACCCCTAATCCTTAGTGCCTAAACTCTAAACCTTAGTGCCTACACCCTAATTAAGCTTCTTCTTGATCATTCACAGGTAGCATATCTTTATCCAATTCATCTTCATAGTGAACCACTTTGTAGCCTAATAGAGGATCATGGGAATTATCAGTAGTCTTAGGCAAAAGTTAGGATGCATATAGACATTACGAAAGAAAGACCACATCATGTTTGGATGGGGTTTCATGAAGAAGACTAAACTGTGGGAAGATGGCAAGCCATCCAATATTAGGTACTACTAGAGTACTGTTCATATTGCAAACACTAAGGTCACATATCAGAACTTTGTAATATAGAGAGAAGAGACGAGGAATACAAGAAGAGAAAAGAACCTGAAGCTGCAAATAAAATCAAGGGCAAGAAGACTGCAGATGCCAGCAATCAGGTGATTCCCCAAACTTCTCCTCAACAGATTAATGCTAATATGACTGCTAGTGTTTCAGGTGTTGACAAAACCCAAAACAAATGCAAGAAACACAACCTGAGATGGACAAACAACAAATGGATGAGTGGAAAACTCAAAAAAGGAAAAATAACAAGGGTCAACAAGGCCATGGTCAGAAAAATACATTCTATAAACCAATGAACAACCTAAATTTGCAGGATAATAATTTTGAAAAGCAGCAGGTGGAGAAGTCACGTATTGACTTAACCCTCCCACAGCCCCCAATTCCCTTGATAAAGTGGATCAAACAGGTCCATGTGATGGTAATCAGAAAGCTCAAAATAAACAGAGCAAGATGGCAAAATAACCCCAGGTATTGACTCAATACTACCAAACTCCATGAACCCCCTGATAACAATTTTCTATTGTTGGTTGTTTATGATGTTATGTGAAGTAAGGTGGATCGGATCAACGAGAAACCTAATTAATTGAAGGACGGGAAAACCAAAGGGAGGAATTTATCCCATGCTTTGCAGGACCCTTATGAACATTCAGATAGTGGACACTAGAGCCCCTGCTCGAACTACTAATTTTGAACAAATTCAGAATATTACTGCTTACATCAGTATTTCAGAAGGTGATCACAGTGTGGTATCTCAATATAGGCAGAATGGTTCACAAAGGAAGAACTTAATGAGCTTCAGATGATGGTAAATTCTCAGAAAATGGTTGAGAGCACTGGGGGAAACCAGGTACAAAATCAATGGTTAAAAGGTTCTACCATGTCACAACTTGAAACTAAAAAAATAGAGCTTCATAAGGAAGATCAGCTAAGAAGTGAGGTTGTTACTTGTATTCAGTCATTCAGTCTATGGAACCAAATAACAGTATTCAAATAGGGAATCAGGAAATCAACAAACTTCAGCACACTCAATCCAAGAAATTCAAAGCTTTTATACAATATCTCAGAGCTTCCCTTTCAACCTGATTAAAAGATGCCTCGTTCATCAGAAAGACAAAACATTTAAAAATCTGGAAAAGCAAAAGAAAACAGCTTTGAGTTACCAGTTAAAAAAATACTTCACATTACCATTCCCATATATAGTTCGTGATCATAATAGGTTTCAGAAACACACCTAATCTTGTGTTTTAAGAGAATAGAGGTTTAGGTTCATATAAACAATGAGTTTAAGAAGATAGGGAATTTTTTCTTTATTAGACATAAATTTGTGCATAAGCTGTGGATAATTCCTCATCATTGCAATGGTTATATAACACATAGAACTTTCAAACACGTCCTGGCGAGCATTCAAAGAATTCAGTATCCCGGAGTAGTATGGCGGAACAACACCAACATAATTTCTCATTGACAAAGAACACTTAAGAAGGGACCTTACCAAATTACCTCAAACATCATGTTCAATAGTCAAGCCATTGCAGCTTTCGGATCCTTCTCTTAGTGTTCCACCCAATTCATGGTCTTTTCTCAAACAAAAACAACTAGCTAGAAGCTCCTTTTCTAGGACAGTGAGATTAGTCCTCCATGGTGATGATGCAACGAAGGCCTTCTCCCTTCAACATTAATTCAAAAAGCCTTGTCGATTTCATAGTATGAAAGTGTATGAGTGATGAATTTCTCCAATTCAAGTTCCTTATTCATGTATTTCAACAGAAGGAATATCCGAATGAGGTGTCCAGTTTCCTAAGAAGGTTACTTTGATAGTACTTCCATTAAAAAGTTCAAAGGTGTCTTGAACACAACTTCCTTATGGGTACATACCAATAAGAACAGCCACTACCACACCTGAAAAATTAATAACGACAATGTTCGTTAAGATTATTATATAAATAATAATATACAATCAAGGAAATTTGATGATAGAAAACATACATCATGGACAATTCAAATGCTGAAATCATTGCATCAATATGGCCAGTACACTTCACACTCAGATCAAATTTGCAATCAGTCATCTCAGCAATTACCTAATCAAATAATAAAAATTCAAGAAAAGATGATCTACTATGACTCACACCTGTCTTTTTCTTCTTTCACAAAATGATCCATTAGGAGAAGCAGATATTTGTACCTCTTGACCTGGTTTACTTTAATCCTTCGGGTTTACAAACTTTTTCACTCAAAATTTCTTAGCTGTAAAATAAAAGTAAAATGGATGAATTAGTTGCTTTCCTATATAAGATAATGGATCGAGAATGTGTAAGGCACAAGTTAATTACCTTACTGAAATCAGCTAGCATTTAAATCGACACAAATTATCCTTGAAGCACTAGCAATGTTTGCTCCGTCTGCAGCCTGACCAAAAGAGATTAGATCATTATTAGTAAGATTAACATATATATGGATTAAAAAACAAAACAGAACAACAAGGTTATTTGCAATGTGAAGAATACTCACAATAAGGCCTACAGCTCCTACTCAAAAAATAGCCACACTTGAATCTTTTGTGGGTTTAGCAACATTCAAAGGTGCTCCAAGACTTTCAAAAACATCTGCAAATAAAGGAATGAACATCCTATCATCAGCATGTGTAAATCATCTCAATAGATATACACAAAAAGGATTCAACAGTGAAAATCTAATTAGAATCGAGTAAAGAGGAATTCAAGCAAGCAAGCACAACAAAACAAAACTAAACGGACTAGTATAGCTTCTGATGGTTGGTTCATTCCTTGAATAGGAAGTGAGTCACCTTCAATGAACATGATTATTTGAAGTGACTTCTTTTTGGGACTGCGAAGGCACAACTAAAGTGACTTTTAAAAGAGGATTGAGTATTTCTTATGGAATAATAAGATAAGGCCTTTTGTGGCTATGCATGTTGCTGCCTAAGCGATCAAAATGCTACATGAATGCCATTCCCATATACCTTGGAAGTCACTGGTAGAAAAGAGACATCAAATGGAGAAGGCAAGGCAGCTTATTTTACCATTCCACCATATTGATGTATTTTTAGATCTTGAAAAAACTAGATTCAAGAACGATTAGCAAGTTAAGGACCGATTTGTTTGCACCAATAGTCTAATACTGTTGCAAGACTGGTACTAGAGCATGGTTGAGACCAATGTGAAAATTCAAATGCCAGATCCAAAATATTTGCAAATGGAAGACCCCAGGCCTAATTGAACAAATACACAAAAGAAACCTATTGAAAATGCTCCTAATACAAACACTTCCTTCGTAGAGACCTTGTAGCAACATCCTTACTAAAGCAATTCTTCATATCCTAAATTTTTCTTAGTTGAAGTTCCTATATTCTCTTAGTTGAAAACAGAATACACCTAACATTGGGAACTGCCTCAGCATCTAATAAGTTAAGCTACAAAAATACATTACAAAGAGAGATTAAATGGAACAATCCTCAATTTCAAAATAAAAATCCACTAGGGCTGAAACAGAAGAAAGGCTTTAGGATATCTGCTGTTCTTCCTCCACACAAATCCCAATAAAAATAAACGTTCCCAAATGGAAAGTGTAGCATTTTTCTTCCTTTCTATTTTAATCTTATTTTAGGAAAATTAAGAGACGAACTACAGATGAATGTTTCAATCAACTGTAAATAACTTACTCTTTATCAAAAAGATGAATATTTCAGATAACTCCATCCTTGACTTACTGTTAAAATTGAGGAAAGAAATCAAGAAAAAAGACTCTTATCAAACAAACAAAACATCCAGGCTATCTCATATTTTTTACTACAGATCTTTAAAATAGCAATCAGTAAAACATAGACAACTCAACCAATAGATTTTAATTTACCAGAAAGGGTAAAAAATTTTCTTTGAAAATGACAAGACATGATAAGAGCAAGTGAGCTTAAGGACAATAGAGCATACCTTCACCTTTTGGTGAGTGTCTTTAACAGTTCTTAAACAGTTTCAACATCCTTCTTCTTCCACCATTGGTGACCATTTTATGTGAAGTTCTTTGTGCTAGGTCTGCCCGAGATTGATCTCTTCCGAGGGAGAAGGTCAACTTAGCTGACTGGGCAATGAATTTGCAAGAGAAGATATAGGTGGAACATATCATAGATCCCCACCTTCTGGGCAATGTAAGACTAGATTCCTTCAGCAAGTTTGGAGAAACGCAGTGAAATACTTAGCTGAATCTGGTGCACACCCCATCTATGGGTGAGGTGCTAAGGAATTTGGAGAATGCACTTCATCTCCAAGAGCCCGTCATTCAAGAAAATAGTACCATCCCTATTGGCGAGCTACCACTGCAAACATGCAGATGCATGTGAAGAAGAAGAAATCCAATAACCTAAAGTACTAGCCAAAGATGTTGAGTATTGGCAAAACTACATAAAAATGAAATTTTCAAACTACAGTATACCCACCCAGTCATCAAAACTTCTGGAGTTCTTGAAAGTCTCTGCAAGATTCTTTTTTTTTATAACCGAGAAATCCGCCTGTGACCCGCTCTTTGGACCAATCATAGCCTTCTAAACTCAGTTGATAATCGGCCCGCCCTCTACCCCTCTCCACTTAAACTCCGGGCTTCACTTTGCATGGTGTGGGGCTCAAACCTGCGACACCACCTTTTTTCACTCGAGCTAAGCCTTGGAGGCAGTCTGTGCAAGATTATTATGCAAGCTTTCGATGGAAATTTGCCTCGATAATTGAAGATCATCCAACATTTTAATGTTTACAAGCAGTGAATATTCAAACATCACCATCCTGCAACAAGAAATATTGCACATTTAACAAAAATGCATCAGTACAACACATAGTCCCCTTCAATTTATTAAGGTGCTACATCAACTTCTTTTATTGCAGATTTAAGTTTGAGAGGCTGAGCTAGGAGAGGCTGGAGCAGACAAATGTTTTAATGACATTAACAGGCTAAACTAAGATTGAGGATGGAGAGATACACATAACTTTACATTAAAAGTGATGCAATAGCTCTGAAAATCACTGAACATTATTCAAATTATTTAACAGATTCTGTCATAAAATAAAAAAAATACTTCATATACTCTCTATTTGAGTTAATAAAAACAAAAGGAGATTCAATGCAGGCTATCATGCAATAAATCAGTTTGAGTCTTGCTCTACCTCCTCATATTAAATTTTCTAAATTGAGTTCTCATGGGGATGGCCTAGTGATTGTGGCAAGGAACTTTGAGGTGCTTTTGAATAGAGTGCATCACTCACAATGAGGTTCAACTACTACTGCTATTGCTGATGTTAATGCTCTATTTGTTTTCTAAAGTGAAAGAAAGGAAAAAGACTAGAAGAGGCCTGATAGTTTTGGTAATGGAGAAATAAAGCAAGAGGCTCAGATTATGTCGTGGGGCTTTTAGTTCTTTTTGCCAAGCCACAGCTACAAATATTCAGAAATTCAGATCGCCCCGACAAGATACCAGCTAGAAAACTCTAATGTCTTCCAACCAAACTTGAGCCATTGGAAGACTAGGCTCACTAAAAGTCTAAGGGAGATACTACTCTAACCAAAATTACATACTATTTTCATGTTGAATGTAATGTCCACTCTACTCAGATGACAAATCATTTGCAGCATATCCTCATTGAAGACTGTGACAGACTGAAACTTGTAGATCGAATTTAGGATTAAAAGGGTATGTGCTTGTATTGGTGGGAAAATTTTTGACATCCCTGCATCATGTGTTCCTCGTTTTTTAAAGTACGTTATTTCCCTTAGGTTTTATCACCTAGAACGTTTACATCTAAGCACAAATAGCATTTTAAAACATAAGTGGAAGTAGTAGAGTAGTTCTCGTAAGTTAGAACACACTAATTGATTAATCACAAGAATTGTGACAAAAATAGATCCTTTTATTAAATGAATTAAAGAAGTGTTACCCGTATGACAGCCATCCACCAAGCTATGTCCTTTCACTGCCTAGTTCAAGCTTATCCCATCAGATCCATTGAGGGCAACCACTCTTCAGGTCCATAGGATATTCTCAATTCTATATGCTTGAAAATAAGGGCATCTATCATCAGTTTACCAAGTCCAGAAGCTGCTTCCGTTGCATATATCTGATGAGTACCCCAAAGCTTCTAGCTCTGTGGATGATACAACCCTTCTGAAAAAAGAACACAACCTAGACCAAGAAAAAAAATACTCAATTAACGAAAAGAGAACATAGAAGGCACTATCAGGAGATGAGTGAACCAAGCTGCAACTCCCCACGACTCTCAGAAGCACAGAAGTTCAATGCTTTACACAAGATTCTAGAGATTCCTTCTCACCATTCTAAATAAATGCCTCTTTAACCAGAAGGACGAAAGATTTAAAATCCTGGAAAGCAAAAGAGAATAGCTTTTAGTTACTAGTTCAAAAATTATTTCATATTGGCAATTCCATATACAGTTCATAATCATAATAAGTTCCACTAATGCACCTGAAGGAAGACTAGGCAGACATCTGAGGGAGAATTTGATGAATGTCTCCATCTTAAATACTACAGTTCTCCATACTTCACTGATGCCCATTTCTGGAACAATGATACGTTGATAATGAGCTCATCTATAATCATTTTCAATATGTTGAGGGTGAAGTCTTGTAACTCCCACCAAATCTCTGTAGCCCAGAAATTCAAAGCTTTTATACAAGATCTCAGAGCTTCCCTTTCACCATGATTAAAAGATGCCTCGTTCATCAGAAAGACAAACATTTAAAAATCTACAAAAGCAAAAGAAAACAGCTTTGAGTTACCAGTTAAAAAAATACTACACATTAGCAATCCCATATATAGTTCATGATCGTAATAGGTTTCACAAACGCACCTAATCTTGTATTTTAAGAGAATAGAGGTATAGGTTCATATAAACAATGATTTTAAGAAGATAGGGAATTTTTGCTTTATTAGAAATAAATTTGTGCATAAGCAGTGGATAATTCCTCATCATAGCAATGGTAATATAACACAGAACTTTCAAACACGTCCTGGCGAGCATTCAAAGAATTCAGTATCCCGGAGTAGTATGGCGGAACAACACCAACATAATTTCTCATTGACAAAGAACACTTAAGAAGGGACCTTACCAAATTACCTCATACATCATGTTCAATAGTCCAGCCATTGCAGCTTTCGGATCCTTCTCATAGTGTTCCACCCAATTCATGGTCTTTTCTCAAACAAAAGCGACTAGCTAGAAGCTCCTTTTCTAGGACAGTAAGTTTAGTCCTCCATGGTGATGATGCAATGAAGGCCCTCTCCCTTCACATTAATTCAAAAAGCCTTGTCGATTTCATAGTATGGGAAGTGTATGAGTGATGAATTTCTCCAATTCAAGTTCCTTATTCATGTATTTCTCAACAACAGAAGGAATATCCGAACAATGTGTCCAGTTTCCAAAGAAGGTTACTTTGATAGTACTTTCATTACAAAGTTCAAAAGTGTCTTGAACACAGCTTCCTTATGGGGTACATACCAATAAGAACAGCCACTACCACACCTGAAAATTAATAACGACAATGTTCGTTAAGATTATTATATAAATAATAATATACAATCAAGGAAATTTGATAATAGAAAACATACATCATGGACAATTCAAATGTTGAAATCATAGCATCAATATGGCCAGTACACTTCACACTCAGATCGAATTTTCAATCAGTCATCTCAGCAATTACCTAATCAAATAATAAAAATTCAAGAATAGATGATCAACTATGACTCACACCTGTCTTTTTATTCTTTCGCGAAATGATCCATTAGGAGAAGCAGATATTCGTACCTCTTGACCTGGTTTACTTTAATCCTTCGGGTTCACAAACTTTTTCACGCAAAATTTCTTAGCTGTAAAATAAAAGTAAAATGGATGAATTAGTTGCTTTCCTATATAAGATAATGGATCGAGAATGTGTAAGGGACAAGTTAATTACCTTACTGAAATCAGCTAGCATTTAAATCGACACAAATTATCCTTGAAGCACTAGCAATTTTTGCTCCGTGTGCAGCCTGACCGAAAGAGATTAGATCATTATTAGTAAGATTAACATATATATGGATTAAAAAACAAAACAGAACAAGAAGGTTATTTGCAATGTGAAGAATACTCACAACAAGGCCTACAGCTCCTAGTAAAAAAAATAGCCACACTTGAATCTTTTGTGGGTTTAGCAACATTCAAAGGTGCTCCAAGACTTTCAAAAACATCTGCAAATAAAGGAATGAACATCCAATCATCAGCATGTTTAAATCATCTCAATAGATATACACAAAAAGGATTCAACAGTGAAAATTTAATTAGAATCGAGTAAAGAGGAATTCAAGCAAGCAAGCAAAACAAAACAAAACTAAACTAAACAGACTAGTATAGCTTCTGATGGATGGTTCATTCCTTGAATAGGAAGTTAGTCACCTTCAATGAACATGATTATTTGAAGTGACTTCTTTTTTTGACTGCGAAGGCACAACTAAAGTGACTTTTAAAAGAGGATTGAGTATTTCTTATGGAATAATCAGATAAGGCCTTTTGTGGCAATGCATGTTGCTCCCTAAGCGATCAAAATGCTACATAATGCCCTTCCCATATACCTTGGAAGTCACTGGTAGAAAAGAGACATCAAATGGAAAAGTCAAGCCAGCTTATTTGACCATTCCACCATATTGATGTATTTTTAGATCTTGAAAAAACTAGATTGATGAATGATTAGCAAGTTAAGGACCGATTTGTTTGCACCAATACTCTAATATTGTTGCAAGACTGGTACTAGAGCATGGTAGAGACCAATGTGAAAATGCAAATGGTAGATCCACAATATTTGCAAATGGAAGACCCCAGGCCTAATTGAACAAATACACAAAAGAAACCTATTGAAAATGCTCCTAATACAAACACTTCCTTCGTAGAGCCCTTGTAGCAACATCCTTACTTAAGTAATTATTCTTATCCTAATTTTTTCTTAGTTGAAGGTCCTATATTCTCTTAGTTGAAAACAGAATACACCTAACATTGGGAACTGCCTCAGCATCTAATAAGTTAAGCTACAAAAATACATTATAAAGAGAGATTAAATGGAACAATCCTCAATTTCAAAATAAAAATCCACTAGGGCTGAAACAGAAGAAAGACTTTAGGATATCTGTTGGTCTTCTTCCACACAAATCCCAATAAAAATAAATGTTCCCAAATGTAAAGTGTAGCATTCTTCTTCCTTTATATTTTAATCTTATTTTAGGAAAATTAAGAAACGAACTACAGATGAATGTTTCAAACAACTGTAAATAACTTACTCGTTATCAAAAAAATGAATATTTCAGATAACTCTATCCTTGACTTACTGTTAAAATTGAGGAAAGAAATCAAGAAAAAAGACTCTTATCAAACAAACAAATCATCTAGGCTATCTCATATTTTTTACTACAGATCTTTAAAATAGCAATCAGTAAAACATAGAAAACTCAACCAATAGATACTAATTTACCAGAAAGGGTAAACTTTTGTCTTTGAAAATGACAAGACATGATAAGACCAAGTGAGCTTAAGGACAATAGAGCATACCTTCACCTTTTGGTGAGTGTCTTTAACAGTTCTTAAACAGTTTCAACATCCTTCTTCTTCCTCCATTGGTGACCATTTTATGCTTAGTTCTTTGTGCTAGGTCTGCCCGAGATCGATCTCTTCCGAGGGAGAACGTCAACTTACCTGACTGGGCAATGAATTTGCAGGAGAAAAGACAACTAGAACATATCATATATCCCGACATTCTGGGCGAAGTAAGACCAGATTCATTCAGCAACTTTGGAGAAACGCAGTGAAATACTTAGCTGAATCTGGTGCACAGGCCATCTATGGGTGAGGTGCTATGTAATTTGGAGAATGCACTTCATCTTCAAGAGCTCGGCATTCAAGAAAATACTACCATCCATATTGGCGAGCTATCACGGCAAATATGCAAATGTGTGTTAAGAAGTTGAATTCCAATAACCTAAACAGTAAGCGAAAGAAGTGGAGTGTTGGCAAAACTACAGAAAAAAAAGAATTTTTCAAACTACAGTATACCCACCCTATCATCAAAACTTCTGGAGTTCGCGAAAGTCTCTGCGAGATCTTTCTTTTCTTTTTTTATAACCGAGAAATCCGCCTGTGGCCCACCCTTTGGACCAATCATAGCCTTCTAAACTCAGTGGATAATGGACCCGCCCCTCTACCCTTCTCCACTTAAATATCGGGCTTCACATTGCATGGTGTGGGCTTGAACCTGCGACCTAAGACTCAAATCCATCCCCTTTTTCCACTCGAGCTAAGCCTTGGAGGCAGTTTGTGCAAGATCATTATGCAAGATTTCGAAGGAAATTCGCCTTGACAATTGAAGATCATTCAACCTTTTCAAGTTTGCAAGCAGTGAATAATCAGCATCACCATCCTGCAACAATAAAAATTGCACATTTAAAAAAAATGCATTCAATTTGTTGAGGTGCTACAACAACTTCTTTTATTGCAGATTTAATAATAGTTGTTAGGCATAGGTGCTTTTCTTCTAGTATAGAATAGCTAACCTTGAAGATGCTAAAACTTCTCAAATTGAAAACATCAGGTGGAAAAATTTCGTGAGAACATATGTATCAATATCTTCAAAATCGAAAAATGTGGAAAAACTAACCAAGTTAAGAAGTGTAGCAAGAATTTCAGGTGGGATATTTGGAGAAGAAAGTGTCATTTTTAAACTCCGTACTAGCCTCACTAAGTTGTGACCAGCAACTAAAAAAACCTGCCGCAAACAGCTCTCGCCTAACAAAAAGGCTTCAAACATTCAACATTAGAAAAAAGTAAGACAACTAGAAGCGGTTACATTTTTTTTTATAAAGTCTTTAAGCTATTGTTTCTTTTTCTAATGAACAATGAAACAGAGGTTTTGTATTATTTATTTTTTTGAGATAAAGGTATCCTGATAAGGATGAGGATGTTGAAGAGGTAATACCTGTAGTTGAGCCAGTGTTGTACATGTAACGACCTGTTTAGTCGTTTTGAGCAGCAGATTTATTTCTGGAAAAACTGTTTTGGTCGACGGATCCCACGATGGACCGTCATGGGCACGACGGACCGTCGAGGAAGTATCGTTTCAAAATACTTAGAATTCTGAAATTTGGGTACTGAAATCGACTCTCTGAACTTCGTAACGACATGGCAGGACGGACCGTCGTGGGCACGACGGACCGTCGCAGACTCTTCAAGGAATTGAGTCTCTGAACTCTATGACGGAAGCAGCAGGACGAACCGTCGCAGGCATAACGGGCCGTCATAGACTGCGTAATCCCAGGCTGGGTCGGATTTCTGTTAAATGTTTTAAGGGGCGTTTTGGACTATTCCTGCTATAATTATAAATTTAGTGGGTTAATGCTAATAATTTAATTACTTGGGGGTTAAAGGAGATAACCTTGAATTAATTAATGGGTTAATTCATCATCTTTTATACTTCATTATATGCTAATTAGGGTAAAAGAAAGAGGGTTTGAATAAGAAAAATAGAAAGAACAAGGAGAGGGAAAGAGAATGATTGAGAGAAGAGGGAAACGAAGAGGAAACAAAGCTTTGGGAAATTGCTTGCTTGATCACGAATCTTAGGTGGAGGTAGGTTATGGTTTATGCTATTCGTAGTAAACTCTTAATAGCGAATGATATGTATTTATAGTATTGTAAACCCTTCTATATGCTTAATTGTATGCTTGCATGAATGTGATTGTATAATTGTGATAAAATAAGCATGATGAGGCTATTGAATCCTAAATCTTGAAAAACCCTAAACTACTTTGTTAATGATGATTCCCTGGGTATAAAAGAAGGCTTGATGAACGAAAGTAGTGAGATTAGGGGATCGGGTGTCACGTTCCGACACCAGGATAGTAATAGAGGATCGGGTGTCACGTTCCGACACCAGGATAGTATATGGATCGGGTGTCACGTTCCGGCACTAGGATAGAATATGGATCGGGTGTCACGTTTCGGCACCAGGATAGAATATGGATCGAAGTGTCACGTTCCGACACCAGGATAGAATATGGATCGGGTGTCACGTTCCGGCACCAGGATAGAATATGGATCGGAGTGTCACGTTCCGATACCAGGATAGTATATGAGGATCGGAGTATCACGTTCCGACACCAGGATAGTATATGGAGCGGAGTGTCACATACCGACACGAGAGGAATAAAGATAATGAATCTTGAAATATGTTAATATACTAAATTTAATGAACCTATTTCCCAAATGAGTATGGTATTGAGGCTTGAGTCCTCATGGATGTACTTGGCGTACTTATTAATGATTACAGTACTTGTTGTTGCTACAGATTGAGTATTGTAGTTCATTTATGATATTATCTGATATATATTGTTTTCTATTCTGAGTAGGCCGATGATATCTACTCAGTACTTGTGTTTTGTACTGATCCCTACTTGTATGTTTCTTTCTTTATTATTTGTGGAGTGCAGCAAACGTACCGTCGTCTTCAACTCAACCGCAACTCTAGCCAGTCTTCATTACACCAGATTTCAGGGTGAGCTAATTCTTCTATCTTGGACTGGATCTTCTTCTTCATGTCTAGATGCCTTGAAGTTTCGGCATGGACTAGCTTTTTATTTATTTTAGCTTCCAAGATACTCTTAGATTTAGAAATTTGAGGATAGATGTTCTTATGATGATGACTTCCAGATTTTGGGGATAATAATAGTTGTTGAGTTTTTAGAAGTTATTTAGTTGATTTTCATTAATGAGTTTAAGTCTTCCGCATTATATTCTGTTATTATATTGAAATGTTGGGTTTTGTATTGGTTGGTTCGCTCACATAGGAGGGTAAGTGTGGGTGCCACTCACGACACGTTTTGGGTCGTGACAAACTGGTATCAGAGCATTAGGTTCGTTGGTCTCATCACACAAGAACGAGTCTAGTAGAGTCTTAAGGAACGGTAGGGGGACGCCTTTACTTTTCTTTGAGAGGCTATAAGACATTAGGAAAATTCCATTCGTTCTTTCTTTCTTTCGTGCTATTACTTGGATCCAATTGGTATCTAGGTGATACAAATTGGTATCTGACCATCTTCACTCTATTTCGCTGATGGTTAGAACTAGAGCAACAACTGCGCCAACACCGACACCGGCACGACAAGAAGCGTCTGAGCCAGCCACTGGGGCTTTAGCTCGAAGAGGAGTAGTGGCAAGAGGCCGTGGAAGAGGTCGTGGGAGGATGTCCTCTAGAGGAATAGGACAAGCACCTAGCCCATCTGGTACTAGGGCGGTGACTCCTCCACCAACTGAGGAAGTGGTAAGAGAGGGTGAGGAAGGGGAGAATGAACAAGTACAGAATGAGGAATTGCCACCCCAACCTACACCAGAGATGATCAATCAGGTTCTTGTTTATCTTAGCGGGTTATCTGATCAGGGCCAGTGTTTTCTGCACCAGCACCTCAGGTTCTGGGGGTACAACATGCAGCTAATGTGGCTCCCCGCATGGATGCCTCATTGGGAATAGGCATGTTTCCTCGTCTGACTACAGGGCCTATAATGACAAGTGATCAGCATGAACTTTTCAGCAAGTTCTTGAAATTGAAACCTCCAGTCTTCAAGGGTGCTGAATCTGAGGATGCCTACGATTTTCTGGTTGACTGTCATGAGCTACTACACAAGATGGGTATAGTAGAACGATTTGGTGTTGAGTTTGTGACCTATCAGTTTCAAGGGAACGCCAAAATGTGGTGGCGGTCACATGTTGAGTGTCAACCAACAGAGGCACCACCTATGACTTGGGCATCATTCTCTAGCTTGTTTATGGAGAAGTATATACCCCGTACTTTGAAGGATAGGAGGAGAGATGAGTTTCTAAGCCTAGAGCAAGGCAGGGTGTCGGTTACTGCTTATGAGGCTAGGTTTCGTGCACTATCTAGAAATGCCACACAGCTTTGTTTCAGTCCACAAGAGCAGATTCGCCGTTTTGTGAAGGGGTTGAGGTCAGAGTTGCGGATTTCAGCCTTACAGGTAGCGGATACAGCGAAATCCTTTTAGGAAGTGGTAGATTTCGTGATAGAGGTGGAGGGAGTTAAGCCAGATGACTTCACCATGGCATCGACATCAAAAAGGTTTCGAAAGGGAGGTGAGTTTAATGGTTCTTACTCCAGAGGGCAGGGTTCAGGAGGTTACCCAGCCCGACCTATTCAGTCTTCACTATAGACTGTAGTTGGGGGTCCACCGCAGACCGGTCAACATTTCCCTGAGTTTGGTGGGTATCCCCAGACTTCATCATTCTCACAGAGGCCGATACTTGAATCCAGAGAGTGTTATGGATGTAGGGAGACTGGACACATTAAGAGGTATTGTCCAAGACACAGTTACAGACCTCCAATGGTTAGAGGTAGAGGTGGTCATGGAAGGGGCCGTCATTCTGGAGGACGTGGTGGTCGAGGTAATGGTGGTCACCAAAACGGTCGGGGTGACGGGCACACTGGAGCCACTACAACACAACCTGGTAGAGGCAACGGACAGACAAGCGATAGGGTCCATTGTTACGCTTTCCCCTGGCGGTCTGAAGCGGAGACATCTGATGCTGTTATCACAGGTAATCTTTTGGTTTGTGATTGCATGGCTTCTGTATTATTTGATCCTGGCTCTACATTTTCATATGTATCTTCCTCATTTGCTACTGGTCTTAATTTACCTTGTGAACTACTTGACATCCTATTCGTGTTTCTACTCCGGTGGGTGAGTCTATGATAGTTGAAAGGGTATATAGGTCTTGTCTGGTAACTTTTGTGGGGAGCAATACTTATGTAGACTTGGTTATCCTAGAAATGGTTGACTTCGATGTAATTCTGGGTATGACTTGGCTTTCTCCAAATTTTGCAATCTTGGATTGTAATGCTAAAACTGTGACGTTAGTCAAGCCTGGGACAGATCCGTTAGTGTGGGAGGGTGACTACACTTCCACTCCTATTCGTATCATCTCCTTTCTTCGTGCTAAGAGAATGGTTGGTAAAGGGTGTTTAGCTTTCTTGGCATATCTCAGGGATGACACTACTCAAGTACCTTCAATTGAGTCGGTTTCGATAGTCCGTGAGTTTCTGGATGTGTTCCCTACAGATCTTCCTTGTATGCGACCGGATAGAGATATTGATTTTTGCATTGATCTGGAACCGGGTACTTGCCCCATTTCTATACCCCCTTATAGAATGTCTCCCGCTGAGTTAAGAGAGTTAAAGGCCCAACTTCAAGAGTTGTTAAGCAAAGGCTTTATTAGACCAAGTGCATCTCCTTGGGGTGCTCCGGTTTTGTTTGTGAAGAAGAAGGATGGGAGTTTTCGGATGTGCATAGACTACAGACAACTGAATAAGGTAACAGTTAAGAACAAGTATCCTCTTCCTCTCATCGATGATTTGTTCGATCAGTTACAAGGTGCTTGTACCTTCTCAAAAATCGACTTGAGATCTGGTTATCATCAATTGAAAATACGGGCAACGGATGTGCCCAAGACTGCTTTTCGGACCAGGTATGGGCATTACGAGTTCTTAGTAATGTCTTTTGGGCTTACGAATGCCCCTGCTGCTTTCATGAGCTTGATGAATGGGATTTTCAAGCCATATCTGGATCTCTTTGTCATTGTATTCATCGATGATATATTGGTATACTCAAAGAGCAAGAAGGAACATGAGGAGCACTTGAGAATTGTATTGGAAATGTTGAGAGAGAAAAAGCTTTATGCCAAATTCTCCAAGTGTGAGTTTTGGCTAGATGCAGTGTCCTTCTTGGGGCATGTGGTTTCTAAGGATGGAGTGATGGTGGATCCTTCTAAGATTGAGACAGTGAAGAATTGGGTAAGACCTACTAATGTGTCAGAAGTAAGGAGCTTTGTTGGTTAAGCTAGCTATTACCGTCGATTTGTCAAGGGATTCTCTTCTATTGCTTCCCAATTGACGAACTTGACTAAGAAGAATGTTCCATTTGTATGGTCGGATGAATATGAGGAAAGCTTTCAGAAACTCAAGACCTTGCTGACTACTGCACCTATCCTTACCTTGCCAGTAGAGGGTAAGAACTTCATTGTTTATTGTGATGCATCTTATTCTGGTTTGGGTGCAGTGCTAATGCAAGATAAGAATGTAATTGCTTATGCTTCGAGGCAATTAAAGGTGCATGAACGTAACTATCCGACCCATGATTTGGAGTTGGCTGCGGTAGTGTTTGCATTAAAGCAATGGAGACACTATCTATATGGGGTTAAGTGTGAAGTCTATAGGGATCATCGTAGTCTACAGTATGTCTTTACTCAGAGGGATTTGAATTTGAGACAGAGGAGGTGGATGGAACTACTGAAGGACTACAATGTTACCATCTTGTATCACCCAAGAAAGGCTAATGGTGTGGCAGATGCCTTAAGTAGAAAGGCAGGAAGCATGGGAAGTCTAGCTCACTTGCAAGTTTCTAGACGTCCATTGGCTAGAGAGGTTCAGACTCTGGCTAACGACTTTATGAGGTTAGAGGTAACTGAGAAGGGAGGATTGTTGGCTTGTATGGAGGCAAGATCTTCCTTTCTTGACAAGATTAAGGGAAAGCAGTTTACTGATGAGAAATTGATCCGGATCCGAGATAAAGTGTTGCGAAGAGAGGCTAAAGAAGCGACAATCGATGAGGAAGGTGTTTTGAGAATTAAGGGAAGAGTATGTGTACCCCGCGTCGATGATTTGATCAACACTATTCTTACAGAGGCTCATAGCTCAAGGTATTCTATACATCCGGGTGCAACCAAGATGTATCGTGACCTAAAGCAACATTTTTGGTGGAGTAGAATGAAGCGTGACATTGTGGAGTTTGTTGCCAAATGCCCAAATTGTCAGCAAGTAAAGTATGAACACCAGAGGCCTGGAGGAACACTTCAGAGAATGCCCATTCCTGAATGGAAGTGGGAAAGAATTGCAATGGATTTCGTGGTTGGTCTTCCCAAGACAATGGGTAAGTATGACTCCATTTGGGTAATTGTTGATAGGTTAACTAAGTCTGCTCACTTCATTCCGGTCAAGGTGACTTACAATGCAGAGAAGTTAGCCAAACTTTACATCTCGGAAGTTGTGCGATTGCATGGAGTTCCACTTTCCATTATATCAGATAGGGGTACGCAATTTACTTCTAAGTTTTGGAGAACATTGCATGCTGAATTAGGAACTAGGTTGGATCTTAGTACCGCATTTCACCCTCAGACCGATGGTCAGTCTGAGCGAACGATTCAAGTGTTGGAGGATATGCTTCGTGCATGTGTGATAGAATTTGGTGGCCATTAGGATAGCTTCTTACCTTTGGCAGAGTTCTCCTACAATAATAGCTATCACTCAAGTATTGGTATGGCACCATTTGAGGCACTGTATGGGAGGAGATATAGGTCTCCCATTGGTTGGTTTGATGCATTTGAAGTTAGACCTTGGGGTACTGACCTTCTGAGGGAATCATTAGATAAGGTGAAATGCATTCAAGAAAAGCTTTTAGCGGCTCAAAATAGGCAGAAGGAATATGCAAACCAAAAGGTTAGAGACTTGGAGTTTATGGAGGGTGAGCAAGTCTTGCTGAAGGTTTCGCCCATGAAAGGGGTGATGCGGTTTGGTAAAAGAGGTAAGCTAAGCCCAAGGTATATTGGACCATTTGAAGTACTTAAGTGAGTAGGGGAGGTGGCTTATGAATTAGCCTTGCCTCCAGGGCTGTCAGGAGTGCATCCGGTATTTCATGTGTCTATGTTGAAAAGATACCATGGGGATGGAAACTACATCATTCGTTGGGATTCAGTTCTGCTGGATGAGAATTTGTCTTATGAGGAGGAGCCTGTTGCTTTTTTAGATAGAGAAGTCCGCAAGCTGAGGTCAAGGGAGATTGCATCCAGCAAAGTTCAATGGAAGAATCGGCCGGTTGAAGAATTCACTTGGGAGAAAGAGGCTGATATGCAAGAAAGATACCCACACCTGTTTACAGATTCAGGTACTCCTTTTCGCCCTTGTTTTTCTTCTTATGATCGTTCGAGGACGAACGATGGGTAAATTGGTATCTATTGTAACGACCTGTTTAGTCGTTTTGAGCAGCAGATTTATTTCTGGAAAAACTGTTTTGGTCAACGGATCCCACGACGGACTGTCATGGGCACGACGGACCGTCGAGGGGGTCTCGTTTCAAAATACTTAGAATTCTGAAATTTGGGTACTAAAATCGACTCTCTGAACTTCATAACGACATGGTAGGACGGACCGTCGCAGACTCTTCAAGGAATTGAGTCTCTTAACTCTGTGACGGAAGCAGCAGGACGGACCATCGCAGGCACGACGGGCCGTCACAGACTGCGTAATCCCAGGCTGGGTCGGATTTCTGTTAAATGTTTTAAGGGGCGTTTTGGACTATTCCTGCTATAATTATAAATTTAGTGGGTTAATGCTAATAATTTAATTACGGTAAAAGGAGATATCCTTGAATTAATTAATGGGTTAATTCATCATCTTTTATACTTAATTATATGCTAATTAGGGTAAAAGAAAGAGGGTTTGAATAAGAAAAATAGAAAGAACAAGGAGAGGGAAAGAGAACGATCGAGAGAAGAGGGAAACGAAGAGGAAACAAAGCTTTGGGAAATTGCTTGCTTGATCACGAATCTTCGGTGGAGGTAGGTTATGGTTTATGCTATTCGTAGTAAACTCTTAATAGCGAATGATATGTATTGATAGTATTGTAAACCCTTCTATATGCTTAATTGTATGCTTGCATGAATGTGATTATATAATTGTGATAAAATAAGCATGATGAGCCTATTGAATCCTAAATCTTGAAAAACCCTAATCTACTTTGTTAATGATGATGCCCTGGGTATAAAAGAAGGCTTGATGAACGAAAGTAGTGAGATTAGGGGATCGGGTGTCACGTTCCGACACCAGGATAGTAATAGAGGATCGGGTGTCACGTTCCGACACCAGGATAGTATATGGATTGGGTGTCATGTTCCGGCACCAGGATAGAATATGGATCGGGTGTCACGTTCCGGCACCAGGATAGCATATGGATCGGAGTGTCACGTTCCGACACCAGGATAGAATATGGATCGGGTGTCACGTTCCGGCACCAGGATAGAATATGGATCGGAGTGTCACGTTCCGACACCAGGATAGTATATGAGGAGCGGAGTGTCACGTTCCGACACCAGGATAGTATATGGAGCGGAGTGTCACGTACCGACACGAGAGGAATAAAGATAATGAATTTTGAAATATGTTAATATACTAAATTTAATGAACCTATTTCCCAAATGAGTATGGTATTGAGGCTTGAGTCCTCATGGATGTACTTGGAGTACTTATTAATGATTATAGTACTTGTTGTTGCTACAGATTGAGTATTGTAGTTCATTTATGATATTATCTGATATATACTGTTTTCTATTCTGAGTTGGCCGATGATATCTACTCAGTACTTGTGTTTTGTACTGACCCCTACTTGTATGTTTCTTTCTTTGTTATTTGTGGAGTGCAGCAAACGTACCGTCGTCTTCAACTCAACCGCAACTCTAGCCAGTCTTCATTACACCAGATTTCAGGGTGAGCTAATGCTTCTATCTTGGACTGGATCTTCTTCTTCATGTCTTGATGCCTTGAAGTTTCGGCATGGACTAGCTTTTTATTTATTTTAGCTTCCTAGATACTCTTAGATTTAGAAATTTGAGGATAGATGTTCTTGTGATGATGACTTCCAGATTTTGGGATAATAATAGTTGTTGAGTTTTTAGAAGTTATTTAATTGATTTTCATTAATGAGTTTAAGTCTTCCGCATTATATTCTGTTATTATATTGAAATGTTGGGTTTTGTATTGGTTGGTTCGCTCACATAGGAGGGTAAGTGTGGGTGCCACTCACGACACATTTTGGGTCGTGACAGTACATGTTCTTATTGCTGGACTAGGTGATTCTTTCAAAAGTTCAATGTTGAAATGCCTATCCACTCTGCCCAATCATCTTTAGTACTCTGTTGATAAGCCTCACTGGCGGTACACAATCTGCTGCAATCATTGACCTACACAAAAATTATCTTATCAAGAACAAATTAAGAATAAGCCTTTTATATTGTCATAGTAGTGATAGGGAGAACCCAAAAAAATCAATGCAGACCTGCAACCTATGTTTAACCATAATCTTAAGAATAGAAGGAATAAAAATGGTGAAGTCCTCTACAAGAGCATGAACTAGGCAACAAAGTGCAATAATAGCATCTTTCCTGAGCTCTTCTTCGTTCCTGTGTATGGAAGGGAGCACCCACAATTTATCAACACAAACTTAAAGAAAGTATTGCAGAAATTACATAGTACAAAGCCTTTATCAGGTTCAATAACTTACAATTCAGTCTTCTTAAGTATTAAAATAGAAAGGATTAGGTCGAAAACGATAAGCTAAAATCCCATGAGTACTCGAAAATAGGAATAGTAGAATCGTCTTGCAATTGTTCATGACATAAGGAAAGGAATTGCATTCAAAATGAAGTTTGGACAGAGATGAGAAAAAATCTTGCAATGTTGACTGAAATTGAAACACTAATTTAATGATTTTAAACTTTAATATTTGATTCAGCATTTTCCAGCGATTTGTGTCAAATTAGTGGATGACCTTCAGTAAAAGGAAGCAGAAGATGCAATTAGTATACACTCCAAGACAATAAATCAAAGTTCAAGGTTCACTTCTATATAAATGTGTCTGAGTGTAGATACATATGGGTCAGAATTTGAGATCTGAGAGTGTACTCACTAGAGCCAACATCAAAATTGAAACAGTAGATCTTGTCATTTCATTTGTTATCTATTGATTTGAAGAAAATAAGTCTCATATATTCTGAGTGATATTAATGTGAAGGAGAAAAATCAGACCCTCCAAGAGAAGCTTCAAGTGATGCACAAGCGAATATAAGAAAACAAACAATCAAATGGAAACAATGACACTTAGAAACATTCCTTTTAGTCCCTTATACACCAACATCAACACAAGGTATCAATCTTGTAAGAGTTTTGGTTGCACCACGTCTTACTTTTACTGAAGCGTCCATTAAAAAAACAAAATATGTGCAGAAAGAAGAAGATGCATATGCTTATCTAATGTCCCAACACCTTAGGGCCTAAATATTAAACCATATATCATACACCTTAAACCTTAGAGCCTAAACCCTAAACCATGTGGCCTAAACCATAAACCACGTCTTACTTCTACTGAAGCGTCCACTTTAAAAAGCCAAAATAACTGTGAAAAAAGAAGAAGATGCAGATGCTCATCTAATGTCCCTACACCTTAGGGCCTAAATACTAAATCATATATCATTGACCTTAAACCTTAGAGCCTAAACCCTAAACCATATGCCTAAACCATAAACTCAAAACCTTAAACTTAGGGTCTAAACCCCAAAATCTAAATCTTAAGCCTAATCCTTAAACCCTAAACCTTACGGCATAAACCTAAACACTAAACTCTAAACCTCAAGGCCTAGACCCTAAAATCAAAACAATAAATCCTAAACTCTAAACCATAATCATAGGTCGTAGACCCTAAAACCTGAATCCAAACCCCTAATCCTTAGTGCCTAAACTCTAAACCTTAGTGCCTACACCCTAATTAAGCTTCTTCTTGATCATTCACAGGTAGCATATTTTTATCCAATTCATCTTCATAGTGAACCACTTTGTAGCCTAATAGAGGATCAAGGGAATTATCAGTAGTCTTAGGCAAAAGTTAGGATGCATATAGACATTACGAAAGAAAGACCACGTCATGTTTGGATGGGGTTTCATGAAGAAGACTAAACTGTGGGAAGATGGCAAGCCATCCAATATGAGGTACTACTAGAGTATTGTTCTTATTGCAAACACCAAGGTCACATATCACAACTTTGTAATATAGAGAGAAGAGATGAGGAATACAAGAAGAGAAAAGAACCTGAAGCTGCAAATAAAATCAAGGGCAAGAAGACTGCAGATGCCAGCAATCAGGTAATTCCCCAAACTTCTCCTCAACAGATTAATGCTAATATGACTGCTAGTGTTTCAGGTGTTGATAATACCCAAAACAAATGCAAGAAACACAACCTGAGATGGACAAACAACAAATGCATGAGTGGAAAACTCAAAAAAGGAAAAATAACAAGGGTCAACAAGGTCATGGTCAGCAAAATAAATTCTATAACCCAATCAACAACCTAAATTTGCAGGATAATAATTTTGAAAAGCAGCAGGTGGAAAAGTCAGGTATTGACTTAACCCTCCCACAACCCCCACTTCCCTTGATAAAATGGATCAAACAAGTCCATGTGATGGTAATCAGAAAGCTCAAAATAAACAGAGCAAGATGGCAAAATAACCCCAGGTATTGACTCAATGCTCCCAAACTCCATGAACCCCCTAATAACAGTTTTCTATTGTTGGTTGTTTATGAAGTTATGGGAGGTAAGGTGGATCGGATCAAGGAGAAACCTAATAAATTGAAGGACGGGAAAACCAAAGGGAAGAATTTATCCCATGCTTTGCTGGACCCTTATGAACGTTCAGATGATGGACACTAGAGCCCCTGTCGAACTACTAATTTTGAACAAATTCAGAATATTACTGCTTACATCAGTATTTCAGAAGGTGATCACAGTGTGGTATCTCAATATAGGCAGAAAGGTTCACAAAGGAAGAACTTAATGAGCTTCAAAAAGACATGAAAGCAAGGTTACCTTTCTTGAAACAACATTGTTGTAGATTCCACCACAAGCTGAGAAATCTGAAGAGACCCGAAAGTGGCTAACCTTAAAAAATGAAGATGGGGTCGAATTGAGGGAGGGAAACGAAACGGATGAAAGAATGAAGAGAAGAGTAAATACCAATGGATTCCAAATCGGAATGGAGGTGGACGGTCTAATCGAATACCTGCTGTACGAGGTGAAGGAGGAAAGAAGACGATTGAAATGCTGTTGACGCCATTGATGAACGTTAGAAGTGGCAGACGCCGGAGTCTCCTCTGTAAACGTTGGAATTGTCGAAATAGTTACATTGAGTTCGTTTTGTCAATTTGATTAAAATTTTAATATAACAAATTAATTAACAACCTCAAAAAAATTGAATATTAAACTTAAATACAAATATAATTTTCTAAGGTAAGTCATTACCTTATTTAATAAAGAGTTGTACTTTTTTTCAAAAAATAGAATACTAACAAAATTATACTAATGACAAAAATCTATACATATATATATATATATATATATATATATATATATATATATATATATATATATATATATATATATATATATATATATATATATATATATATAAATAGAAGAGGTGAAAAACGCCACATGTCAGCACTATAAAAAAGGGAATTTCTAAATAAATAAAATTAATTATATGTAATAAGATTAAATAATAAATTATTATTTAATTGATAAAATATTTTCAAATAAATGACACATGGCAGGCGACTGCAACACAAGTAAATATTTAAATAACGAAATTTAAAAAAAATAATAAATAACAAATTATATATGAAAAAAAATATAAAACGGTGGATTTTTTAAAAAAACTTATTAAAAAAATTTCTTCCTTTTAAAAAGTCCATAATTTAAATTATTGTACTTAAAAAATAAAAAATATAAAAATATAAAACAAAATTATAAGCTCACAAATAATTTTAAAACTAATTGTAATTTTCTAAACTACTTACAATTTTTTAAATTAATTTCATACTAATTAAAGTACTCAATTATTACATCTAAAAAATTAAAATTAAGAATAAAAAGATTTATAAAAGCAAGAATTACTATCATGTTTTATTTTATCTTTGGATTATATAATATAGGAAGAAAATTTTAAAAAAAAAAAAGATGTTAAAAAGAAAGAAAAAGGGAATCTCCCGTATGTTTGCTGGAAAAAAAATCTTTCACGCGTCCGCAAATTTTTTACTACAAAATAATCTGCATACATAAATTAATATGCGGCATTTATATATTTAACATATGAAATAAAATAAAAACAGTAAACACCAAAGATGCTATTTGAAAAAATAAAATAAAAATAATTTAACTACCCTTTTTGATTTTTTTAAATGGTAGTTATCTAATAAGAATAAATAATAAACTATTGTTTAATTGATAAAATATTTTTAAATAAATAACACGTGGCAAGCGTTTGCAACAAAAAAAAGGTTTACATATTTACATTACAAAATTTTAGAAAAATAATAAATTATAGATGAAAAAAAACGGTTGTGTAGCAACACAATTTTTTTTATATATTTAAATAACAAAATTTTTAAAAATAATAAATTATAAATTACAAATGCAAAAAATCAAAAAGGTTGTGTAACAACATAAAAAACCTTTTATATATTCAAATAAAAAAATTTTAGAAAAATAACTGTGATATTGACAAATGGCAGGCGACAACAACAGAAGTAAATATTTAAATAACGAAATTTTAGAAAAATAATAACTAATAAATTATATATGAAAAAAAACGGTGAATCTTTTTATAAAACTTAATAAGAATTTTCTTCTTCATTTTATAAACCCCATAATTTGAATTATTGTAATTAAAAAAAAAATAAAAAATAACAAATATAAAACAAAATTATAAGCTCACAAATAATTTTAAAGCTAATTGTAATTTTCTAAACTACTTACAATTTTTAAAATTGATTTCATACTAATTAAAGTACTCAATTATTACATCTAAAAAATTAAACTTAAGAATAAAAGATTTTGTAAAAGCGAAAATTACTATCATGTTTTATTTTATCTTTGCATTATATAATATAGGAAGAAAACTTTTTTTAAAACAAAAAACAAGATGTTAAAAAGAAAGAAAAAGAGAATCTCCCACGCATTCCGAGAAAAAAAAATCTTCCACGCGTCTATAAATTTTTTATTAAAATAAAATAATCTACATATATAAATTAATATGCAGAATTTGTATATTTAACATATGAAGATAAAAATAAAAACAGTAAACATTAAAAAAAGATGTTATTTGAAAAAATAAAATAGAAACAATTTAACTATCCTTTTTGAATTTATCTCTTTTTAAAAATGGTAATTATCTAATGACTATCCAAACGTAAGTTTTTAAAATTTGGCTAATTATTTTAAAATTTAAAATTTAAAATTTAAAATTTAAAAAATATTGAACTAATTTTATCTTATCCCTAGAAAAAAGCCAATCGAATAACTAAGTATTTAAATAGCAAGAACTATTCTTAACTCTTATCACACTTAAGTACATATTCTTAAGAATCTATTGATTTTAGAATTTCATATTCTCTTATATTTATTCAACCATTTGAACAAGGTAATATTTTTTGTTTTTCCTGTTGTTTTTTATTTTACATTTGTTTATAATGATTAATCTTCGGTCTTTGAAGTGATGGTAATATATACATAATTGTGGTTGTATGCGAATGATTTAGGTAGTAATTAGTAATTTATTTGTTATCGATGTTAAGTTTGAACAGGTCTTGATAATGTTCATGAAATAACAAATATGGGTAACTGCCTATGGAATCTACTTTTCTTTGGTAGATCTATAAAAAATTCTATTAAATCGACGAGAAACACTCTCATATATGTACTCAATGGAGAATTATGTTTACCTTTGTAATTATTATTGTGCAAATATAAATTAGATAGCTCTAATTTGAACTTGATCTATTAAATTGTATGTGTTGACACGCAATTTCGTTCCTCCTCGGTATAAATTAGTTCTCGAGCTTCTTAAATTTCCAAACAATTTAAAATTTTAGTTTTATAAATTTTGCGAAAAAATAATAATGTATGAATTTTATGTTATTTTGAATGCTTTTGTCATTTTTCTTATAATTTTTAGATAGACTATATATTTTACATGATTATGTATATAGTTGGTATATTTTACGATTATTTCGCAAAATATTTTAAATTTTAGTAAGTATTCTATTTAACTAATTTAGTTTAAATTATGGTTATATTTTGAATCACTTTTTACAATTAAAATAACTATATTACTAAAATAAAGAAGCTCGTTGATTAATTAATACAAATTTGTTTTATTTAAGGTTTAGCCGAATTTATTATCCTAACTCAATTTGACTATTTATTAAATTAACACATCACAAATTTCCAATTCAATTTTTGAGTCCATTCCTTTCTATTCCCTCCAGCCCACTCTCAATTCCCTAAAAAATACCCAGGCCTTACTCCCCCATTTTAATCTAAATCGTCCCAGCCCAAATATTTCTCTTCTTCAGCAGCCCAATTCGTGTAATTCATAGCCCATTCCATTTTTATTTAATTCCCAGGCCCACTCTCAATTCCCTTTTTGTTTAATTCCCAGGCTCACTCCAATTCCTCCCTTTCCCAGACCCACTTTTTTTATTTCTAGCCTATTTTTTAAATTTCCCAGGCCCACTCTTTTTTTTTATTTCCAGCCCATCTTTTAAATCTCCCAGTCCATTCTTCCCACCCGGCCCCTTTCTTCATTTTCCCCAACGATCGAACGATTAACAGAAAGATTCCTAGAAGAAAAAAACATACCCTCCTATCTCCCGTACAACGCGTCCCCTTCCCCTCTCCCTTTCTCTCGTACGAATGGTACGCCTAGGTGTCGAAATATCCTCTCCCCTCTCGTCCTTTCCCTCAAATCGGACGTCTATGGTCATCGTGCCGTTGGAGAATAAAACAAATTCGTACCATTCCATTTCAACCTTATCCCTCTAGGTTTTTTGGATTTTAAATTGGGACATGAAATCGCGTATTTACCCTAGGTCTTTCTAGGATTGCCTCCGCCCTCCCTCCTCTAAAACCCAAAAAGCTCCTCTATATAAGCCCCCCGTCTTCTTTAGAAAAGGGGTTGGGAAAATTTGAGTTAGATAATTTGGTTGGGTTTTTTTTTCCACACAGAGATATACAGGGGAGTTTTTTTAAAAAAGAAAAAAAATATTAAAGAGTTATAGGGAGATTTTGGTTGGATTTTTGGTTTGTAAGAAGAAAATTAGAGTTTCCATAGAATCAAAATCCCTTCGGTGAGGTCCATCTTGGCAATAAAATACACGGAGGGGTTAAGCAAGTATCTGGAATCAGTGTTAAGCGTAGCTCATTCGTGTTTGGTGGTAGGAAGGACGCGATCAATAGCTTATCGTCCCCGTTCGCTGCTCGAAGAAGGTTAAAATCTCCTCTCATAGCTTTGTTCGGTTGACTTCTGTTGAATGCTTTCCCTTCGTGTTAGCTTGAATGGCTTTATGCTGGATCGAAATCATGTTTAGTTGGGTTCTTTAAATCTATATATTTAGCATTATCAGTCCTCATTCGAGGTCGGTCTTCAAGTAGGCCGTGTTATGGTGAAATTTCATGATTTCGCTATATTTTATCGGCTTTCGGGGTCTTGGACTGCTTGTATCTTTGATATATAGAGTTGATTGTCCGTCTGGAGTTTTGTTCTTAGTCGTCCAGTTCGTTATTTTAGCTTAACTTTGTAGCTTGCGATGCAAAATTTATGACAACATCGTTAAATTTGTCGTTGGAGCATGTATCTTACTGCTTGATTCTTACTAGCTGCCTCTGTTCGAACTAAATATTCATTATGAGTTCTTGTGGTTTTTGTGTTATTTTGTTGAAACGCACCTCCTTCGTTTATTTTTATGCTATTTCGAGTCGTCAAAAATCGAAGTACTCCTTGTTCTATTTGTCAACCTTAGTTCTTCTTGAAGTCTTGTGTTTAAGCTTATCTGATAAGGCTGCTTCATTGACAGCAACTCATAAGTTGATGTATATTTTTTTAATCTATGGTAGATGGAGTAAGCCCTTTATCACTCCATTTCAGAACTAAGGATAAACTGTGTTATGCTTAATTGTTTTTCTTATGATGTTCAGCATAGCATGAATAATAGTAAATTAAACCCATGTATAGAGGCTTTATTTATTTTCATCTGCTTTGGCTGTCATTTCTTCTATTTGATTTACATTGCTTTAGTTATGCGTATAAATGCAGAAGTGTTTCCATCGCTGACTGTTTTTCTTTGTGTTTCCTTTTGATCCGTTTCACGTGCATTCGCCATGAGTCCTAACGGACTTTGCCCGTATCCTTGCATTCCTTTCTCGAACCATAAAGGCTCAAATTACCCTCCTTGATGTTGGTCAGCCCCTCAAAACTGGTGTACAGGTCGAAAAACAGCAGAAATGCAGTGCTGGAAATTGATTACAGGTTCATCAGAACCTAGAAAGTTGCTGGAAATTACATTGCAGGTGTTGAAGAAGTTGTATACCAGCTATATACATATTTTATACACCCATATACAGGTTGAAATGTGCACAGGAGGCCAAATTTGAAATCTGGGTTGAAAGCAGCGAAAATATGCTGCTTTAAAGGAGCTTTCAACTTTCGAAAGTTAAAAAACAGCTTGATATTCAACCTGTATACGCTGGTATACAGATGCGTGATACCTTAAATATGTGTAAAAAATACGAACTGCAAGTTAATTTACAGGGACATCAAATTCAGATAAAATACGGGAATAGGCAATGAATACGTGCATAGGATACAGCCCGTATACATTGATATACATTTTTGGGCAGCGATATACAATTGTTAAACAGGTTAAAAAATGATACAGGTACAAATACGCAGAAACAATATGGGAAATACAGGGTGAATAGCGAGAAACACGTATTCAAACAAATTCAAGGCTCAAAAAGTCCAATACGAATTGGATATATACAATATACATCATTTGTATACTTTAATTTTTTTTCCAGGAAATGGGCAAGGGCCGTTTTCACCAACAATTTTGATAGGCCCAAGAGGCCACAAATGTTTGTTTTGCAGAATTTTTAAATTGTTAAAAAAGGGTAAAATTTACGTGATTTAGTTTAGGACAGGTGGGCCAAAGCCCAATGGCTGACGTTCAATTTTTTTTCTCTTTATTTATTATTGTTTGAATTAATATTTGGTAGAATTTTAATAATCTCTTAAAGGGCAGCCATTTCTTTTATTTTGAATTTTCCTACTATGTTTTCTTACTTAGTTGGTTTTCATTGACTTTTGTCAAAAGTTTAGGTTATTCCCGTAAGAAATTCCCTCTAATCATTTCCCTTTAGAAATAAATAAAAAATGGACTAAAATATGTTAAAACGAATTTTCTCTTTACTTAGTTAAAAATTTTATTTTAAAAGTCATTTAGTCAAATCGCCGGTCAACCGCAAATTAGCGGGCATCCTGAGGGCCTAACACCTTCTCGAGATGTACATTGAACTTTGAACCCTTTTCAATTGATTTTATCTGTTTTGTATCTTTTGAAAATTTTAAATTTTTCTTTATTTTTATAAAAATATCAAGTGGCGACTCCGTAATTTGGAAAGTCGATTTTTCTTAAATAATAAGATTAATTGATTTTTTCTAAACCTAGTCATCTTCACACCATTTTTAAACAAATAGTATTTTTTAAAATTAAAGAGTATGCAATTTTTAAGTTTTTGAAATTATATAATTTAAATTTTAAATTTAAATCTTAAGTTATATAAAAATGTGTTTGATATGTTGAAAAGGTGTCATAATTTGAAATTAACACCATGGTTTCATCTTTTGTTGAGTTAGTTAAGGAAATTTATAGTCATAATTTTATGAGAATTTGCACTTTTCACATTACAATTGTTAGATAACTTAATTTTTTTTAAAAAAATATTAATATCTCTTAAGTTGTAAGTTTTTACGTTTTGTACTTATTTCAAATAACTATTAATATAATTAATTTGTCTTTGTAATAAAGAAAAGAAATTACTATTTTAGAATTTAAGTTAAAGTCTTTTACTTGATAAAAATCAATTGTTTTTTTCGTATAAAAATAACGTGTAAAAGAGTATTTCAATTCTTAAATTTTGAATTTTTTTAAAAATATTAATTAAATAATATTATTAAAAATTGATCAATCAAAGTATCTATTTAATAAAAATAATAATAGTAATAATCTTTCCACAACCTCATTAATTATAACAAAACAGATATGTAATAATAATAATAATAATAATAATAATAATAATAATAATAATAATAATAATAATAATAATAATAATAATAATAATAATAATTATAATAATAATATTTATAATAATAATAATAATAATAATAAACATAATTATTAAATGTATAAAATTAATTTTGAAAATCACGTAAACATAAAAATAACCAACCGATGTAATACTATTTTTAGGACTCTAGATTCATAACTATTTTTTAATCCAAACAGTTTTAAAAAAATTGGACTTTTAATGTCATTAAATAATAAATAACTATTTATTAAATGAGTTTAAAACCAAAAAGTTCTTAAAAGAAATAGGACTCTTAAGGGTATTAAATAATAAATAACTATTTTTAAATAAGTTTATAACCAAATAGTTTTAAAAAATTAGGGAAAAATTCAGTTTAATGGAAAATAAAAACCAACAACGTGGGTCTAAGATAAAAACAAAACAAACTTTGTAAAATTTTGACTTTATTTTAAACTATTGAGGTTTTTGAATTTTAAAATTGATGATAACTTCTATTTATAATTTTGGAGTTTTTACTTTTTTGTTTTTTGTTTTCTTTCGCTATAAATACAAATATCGTACTTACGTTTTGTATTATGTAATTTTTTTTAAATCATAGTTAAGTTATTTTCATTATGTTTCATGGCTTTCAGGTAACAAATTAAAAAATATTTTTTTTTGATGAGTTTATTTCTTTGCACTATTTTTATAATAAAAATTTGAATGAAGAAAATACTCATTATAAAAAAGAGGATCTTCATTTGAAGGATCCAAATTCAACATAAGATTAAAGTGAAGGTATTGCAACTTAGTATCAAATAGTGTATATATATTACAATTATATGAATGAAAAAGTCTTTCATCTCTTAGAATTAGAGCTTTACAAAAACACTTTAAATATAGTTATAGTGTACACATAAGCAATTGAAGAATCTTCTTAGCGTCAATTATCACTTAATTCATTAAATATAAATTAATTATTAGTTTGATTACTAATTTTCTTTTTATTTTAATTATTATTATTATTATAATTATAATTATAAGTATTATTACAATTATTATAATTACAATTATCACACAACCTTTTCAGTTTCAAAAGGAAGTTTCACACGTTGTTTATTTCCACAAAATATGTCTATGTTTGAGATAAAATTATATTTCTAAAATTCATTTATTTACATCTACTTAAATTTTAAATTATTGTTAATTGTTTTAAAATTTATATATAAAAATCTTCTAACAAAAAATATTACCACGAAATAATCAACAAACAATTGACATTTGCAGTGCAACCCTTGGAAGTTTCATACTTTAAATAATAAAAGTTTTTTTAAAAAAACAGATGCAATTTTTTCCTATTAAATGTAAAATTTAAAGCAAAAGTTGGATTCTAATTCGAGAATAAATTTACAAATAAATAAATTATGTATACTTTATTAGTTTAGAGTTGATATAGCTATTTTTAATTTGAATTAAGATGTAAACATTTTCAACTATTTAATGAAAAAATAAAAACTTAAATGCATGAGTTTTCTTTTAAATGATTAGTTGGAATTCTCACACCATCGTAATTTACCCTTTCTAAAAAAATTTAAAAATAATTATGAAGAGTTAATCATCTTTTTTATCAAATTAAAATTTTTTAAAAAATAGAAAAGAGTCCTATTAGCTGTGGTAACATTTTAATTTCCAGTTCAGTAATCATATGATTATGGTGTGTTATGAATAATTTTATCATAATTTTTATTTTTTATGTTTCAGTTATACTATTTTTTAAATTTTGAAATAAATTTATCTACAAAAATAATTTATAATTTAATTATTAATAAAGTGTGAATGGAGAGGAAAAATAGGAAAAGTGAATTTTTAACTAGGAGTTTATGCTAACTCTTTGTTTTGTTTTTATTGCATTATTTTCTTGTTAAATTAATTATATTAACAGTTTTTATCATATTACCTTTTTTAAATTTTAATTTATAAATAAAAATTATTTGAATTATAAAATTTCAAAAGGGAAGTAGAAAAATCTTAATCAATTTACTTATATTTTAGAAATTCACTAAAATCTCTTTACATAACTGAAAATTTAAAGATAAAAATATTAATATAAATTTAAAACTCATTCAACTAACTTATTTAAAATTTATCTGTCAATCTTAAAATGATTACTGCAATTATATGCATGTGTTAATTTTTTTTTGCAAAATATAACTTTTTGTAAAAATTATTTTTTATAAATATTTATTCTTAAATAAGGAATCTTCTAGGATTAATTTTATTTTTAATAATAATGTTATTTTTATGGGTAAGTAATGGTGCATATGATTGCATTAGTATTTTTAAAAATAAATTATTAAATATCACAACTATGATGTTCATAATTAAAACACAACATGTCGTATCTTTTAAAAATATTTTTTAAAGAAAAAATTTAATAACAATAATAATAATAATAATAATAATAATAATAAAGTTCATGACACCTAAGGATGGAAGACTTTTACGGTTCCAACACGGTCCTAACAACGCCTTATTCACAGCTAACATGGGCCTTACCAGGAACACCGGACTAAGTCAAGATCTTCCTATTCTCGGACTACATTACTTTGACCTAAAATACATCGGAACATTCCTTTACTTATCATGTAGTTATAGTTCAAGTTGTTGTTAGTCCAACACAAAGTATTTAGCCTATCATTTAGGCTTTTAAATATTAAAAATATTTAAATTAATAATAAAAGAGAGAAAAATAATACCTTAGGTAGAGTAGACTCTCAACAATAAATCTTCTAAGTAGAAACAACAACAATTTTATTTATACGGTAGTGGAAATACAAGAGTAGTAATACAGAGAGGTTGAACAAAGTCTGCCCTCTACCTTCTAATAAAAGATCCTTATATAGAATGGACCTGAAGAAAAGTCTAAAATTTATGACGTAAGTGCTTACGTCATGTTACATTATTGAACCGACATTGGGGTCCTAACTTTATAAAAGCTTACAATTATCTTAACTTTTGTAAAAGTTAGAGTCTTATCAACTAGTCTCTTCTATCTGATTCCTGAACTGTTGAAGAAATGTTTCAATGTCCATCTCTTCTGTGCTATGAATGCTTTGGGATTCTCCAGCTATAAAGGTGTCTTCTTCTTCATTTGAGGTAGCCGTAGATATATAAAATTTCATGCCCATATTTTTTATTAGATCTTTTTTCACTTCTTCCATGTATGAAGTAAGAAGTTCCGATTTTGAGATGGCTCCTTTCTTCATCTGCACCCTTCTGGTTATTTATTTGAAAGGACTGATATCATCACGGCCTTGTATGACTTCTGATTAACGCTTGTTGATCTCGATAGAGTCTTTAATGGAGTTTATAATCTCCTGTCCATTTCATTATCTATGGAACAGAGAATTATATAAAAAATTACATCAATGGCATCTCTTTAAAAATGATATCATCTTTTTGTAATTTTATCAATTTGGGTGATACGTCAACCCATTCAACATATAATATTTTGTATTCCTCTCACAATATATTTATAATTGACAAAACCAATTTGGTATATGCTGCTTATAAACATGAGAGCATATTTTTATAAACTATGAATGTTTTCTATCAGAGTTTTCATATAACAAGGTATTATTAAAGTTCTCAATATAATCCCAGTAATTAAACTTGAGTGCAATTTTTTGTTATGGATGGGTGCATTCTCTTTCTTTCATCGTGCTTATTCCCCATTCTTCTGGGGTGAATATCATTTTTATAATGAATTTTGAAAAGTTATAAACATTTTTAGTATTGGCTAGGTAAAAGTGCTCAAATTCAGCAGACCTAATAGATGAGAGTATTATCTCATAATACATTCTGTATTTATAAGTTGGGACAACATATGATGCTGTATCAAAATACCTGGTCATTATTTGCCATGGATCGTCTTTTCATTGTAAATATATGGGCTCAAGAACAAGTATTACTTTATCTTTCTCATTTTTATCATATACTTCAATATTTTCATTTCCTTCGTCAGTTACAGCTGAAGAATAGGATGGTGGGTTATTACCCTGAGCTTGTTTGGATTGTATAAAATTCATGAATTCTTTGTACATTTGATGTTCAGTGTTAATTCCCAATGTGCTCTTATATGCTCCTGCAATGTTTGAAGCTGTTAGCTTCTAGTTTCGTATTTAGGCCAAGATATTATTTCTTCCCATGAGTGCTTTTCCTCTTCCTTCCTCTATTAGAGGAAAAATTTCCCGATGGCCGCATCGCTCCTGGTATTAATAGATAAAGATTTATTAACTTAAATATTCTCTAGTAAAAAAATCGGGAATACTATTATATGTTCCCTTTTTATAATGTATTTCAAAATCAAAAGGTGCTAACAAAGCTTGCCATCTTACAAACATTTGTTTTGAAACATCATGTTTTACATATTTATTAAAGATGATGTAACGACCCGTTTAGTCGTTTTGAGCAGCAGATTTTATTTCTGGAAAAACTGGCTGAGACGACGGATACCACGACGGACCGTCATGGGCACGACGGACCGTCGAGGGTGTCTCGTCCCAGAACACTTAGAATTCTGAAAATTGTGTTCTAAAATCGACTCTCTGTAAATTGTGACGGACCTGCAGGACGGACCGTCACAGATACGACGAACCGTCGTGATAGTCCGTTGCAAAACACTTCAACTCTTGAGAATTTGGTACGGGTAACGAGTTTCTGAACGTCATGACGGAAGTGCAGGACGGACCGTCACAGGCGTGACGGACCGTCACAGAATCCTTAGAGAAAAATGGAATGTTAAGAGGTTGCGACGACCTGAGTGACGGACCGTCGCAGGCACGACGGGCCGTCACAGGTTGCGTAATCCCAGTCGGAGTTGGATTTCTTTACACGTTTTAAGGGACGTTTTGGACTATTCTTTCCTTAATTATAGATTTCGTGGGTTTATACTAATAACTCAAATTCTTGAGGGATAAAAGAGGTAACTTTGGGTTAATTAGTGGGGTATTATTGTCACCTTTTATTCTTAATTATATACTAATTAGGGTAAAAGGAAGAGGGTTTTGGAATAAGAAAAAGAGAAAGAACAGAAAGAGAGAGGATTGATCGATCGAAGAGGAGGAAAAGCACAAAGCTTGGGGAAAATTCTTGTTGATTACTAATCTTCGGTGGAGGTAGGTTATGGTTTTTTACGATATTCGTAGTGAACTCTTAATAGTGAATAATATGTATTGATTGTATTGTAAACCCTGCTATATGCTTAATTGTATGCTTGCATGAATATGATTGTATGATTTTTGATAAAGCAAGCATGATGAAAACTATTGAATCCCAAAACTTGAAAGAAACTTTAATCTACGTTATTAATGAGGATGCCTTAGTATAAAAGAAGGCTTGATGAATTAAAGTAATGGGATTGATGATGCCTTGGTATAGAGAAGGCTTGATGAAACGGATAGAATTAGTGGATCGGAGTGTCACGTTCCAACACATAGTATTAGTGGATCGGAGTGTCACGTTCCGACACATAGAATTAGTGGATCGGAGTGTCACGTACCGACACATAGTATTAGTGGGACGGGTGTCACGAACCGACACGTAGAATTAGGGGATCGGAGTGTCACGTACCGACACATATAGGGGATCGGAGTGTCACGTTCCGACACATATAGGGGATCGGAGTGTCACGTTCCGACACATATAGGGGATCGGAGTGTCACGTACCGACACATATAGGGGATCGGAGTGTCACGTTTCGACACATATAGGGGATCGGAGTGTCACGTACCGACACATAGTAATAAGGGATCGGAGTGTCACGTACCGACACAAGAGGAAGAAAGATAATGAATCGTGAAAGATGATAAATATACTCAAACATAATGAACTTAATTCCCAAATGAGTGTGGTAATGAGGCTTGAGCCCTCATGGATGAACTTGATAGTACTTCTTGATGATTATAGTACTTGTTGTTGCTACATGTTGAGTTTTATAGTTGATTTATGATATTATTGATATATATTTGTTTTCTATTTTGAGTTGGCCGATGATACTTACTCAGTACCCGTGGTTTGTACTGACCCCTACTTTTATGTTTTCTTCTTTGTTATTTGTGGAGTGCAACAAATATTCCGTCATCTTCAACTCAGCAGTAATTCAAGCCAGTCTTCGTCACACCGGATCTTCAGGGTGAGCTAATGCTTCTAGCTTGGACTGGAATCTTCTTCTTCAAGTCTTGATGCGTTGAATTTCCGGCATGGACTAGCTTTTATGTATTTTAGTTTCTTAGTCATTTTTAGATTAGTAATTTGAGGATAGATGTTCTTGTGATGATGACTTCCAGATTTTTGGGGAAATAATAGATGTTGAATTTTAATAGTTATTGATTTGATTTTTATTAATGATGTTAAGTCTTCCGCATTACTTTCTGTGATATTATATCGAGATGTTAAGGTTAGATTGGTTGGTTCGCTCACATAGGAGGGTAAATGTGGGTGCCAGTCGCGGCCCCGGTTTTGGGTCGTGACAAACTTGGTATCAGAGCATTAGGTTCGTTGGTCTCATCACACAAGAACGAGTCTAGTAGGGTCTTAAGGAACGGTAGGGGGACGCCTTTACTTTTCTTTGAGAGGCTATAAGACTTTAGGAAAATTCCATTCTTTCATTCTTTCTTTCGTGCTACTACTTGAGTCCAATTGGTATCTAGGTGATACAAATTGGTATCTGACCATCTTCACTCTATTTCGCAGATGGTTAGAACTAGAGCAACGACCGCACCAACAGCGACAACGGAAAGACAAGAAGCGTCTGAGCCAGCCACTGGGGCTGTAGCTCGAGGAGGATCAGTGGCAAGAGGCCGCGGTAGAGGTCGTGGGAGGACGTCCTCTAGAGGAAGAGGACGAGCCCCTAGCCCATCTGGTACTAGGGCGGTGACTCCTCCACCGACTGAGGAAGTGATAAGAGAGGGTGAGGAAGGGGAGACTGAACAAGTACAGAATGAGGAATTACCACCCCAACCTACCCCAGAAATGATTAATCAAGTTCTGGCTTATCTTAGTGGATTATCTGATCAAGGTCAAGCACCTCCAGTGTTTTCTGCACCAACACCTCCGGTTTCAGAGGTACGACATGCAGCCACTATGGCTCCTCGTATGGATGCTTCATTAGAAATAGGCACATTTCCTCGTCTGACTACTGGGCCTATAATGACAAACGATCAGCATGAACTTTTCAGTAAGTTCTTGAAATTGAAACCTCCAGTCTTCAAGGGTGCAGAATCTGAAGATGCTTATGATTTTCTGGTTGATTGTCATGAGCTACTACACAAGATGGGTATAGTAGAACGGTTTGGCGTTGAGTTCGTGAGCTATCAGTTTCAAGGGAACGCCAAAATGTGGTGGCGGTCACACGTTGAGTGTCAACCAACAGAGGCACCGCCTATGACTTGGGCATCATTCTCTAGCTTGTTTATGGAGAAGTATATCCCAAGGACTTTGAGGGATAGAAAAAGGGATGAGTTCTTGAGTTTAGAGCAAGGTAGGATGACGGTTAATGCATATGAGGCTAAATTCCGTGCATTATCCAGGTATGCCACCCAACTTTGTTTCAGTCCACAAGAACGGATTCGCCGTTTTGTGAAGGGGTTGAGGTCAGAATTGCGGATTTCAGCCTTACAGGTAGCGGCTACGGCAAAATCCTTCCAAGAGGTGGTAGACTTTGTGATAGAGGTGGAAGGAGTGAAGCCAGATGACTTCACCACGACATCGACATCAAAAAGGTTTCGAAAGGGAGGTGAGTTCAACGGTTCGTATACTAGAGGACAGAGTTCTGGAGGCTACTCAGTTCGACCAATTCAGTCTTCACTACAGACTGTAGTTGGGGGTCCANCTTGTCAGGCTTGATGTTGTTGATGATTCTGTTAATATGTGTTGGATTGGTCTATTTTAGTTTTTGATTTGTAGTTTGTAACTTCTATTTTTTTAATAATAAGATGTGGATAGACGATGCCCAATGATTGATAGAGAGTTACGTCCTTCTTGGGTAGGTGGAGGGAAGGGATATGGGGTAAGGGAAAAGGGTGGGAAGGGGGTAGGGGATGGGGTTGTGGGGGTAATGGTGGGTATGGTGAAGGGGGTAAGGTTGGGGGGTTTGGAAGGGTAAGGGGGTAAGGGTGGGGAGGTGTGGGTTCAGAAGGTGTCGTGGCAAGGGGGGGGGGCTAAAGGGGTCTAGAATGGGGGTTAGAGGGGGGCCGGGGGCTAAGAGAGTGGGGCGGGGGTAAAGGGGGAGAGGTACCATGTTTAGAAGGCTATGATTGGTCCAAAGGGCAAGTCACAAACGGATTTCTCGGTTATCAGAAAAAGGATTTTGCAGAGACTTTCGAGATCTTCCAAAGTATTGATGACAAGGTGGGTATACTGTAATTTGAAAATTTCTTTTTTTCCTGTATTTGTCTATACTCAACTTCTTTGGCTTACTATTTAGGTTATTGGATTTCTGCTTCTGAACATGTATCTGCATACCTACACTCTATCATAAACTCTAGATCAGTCCTGGAACAATCTATGTGTTCCTTTATCTCCAAGCGCCGTGCCTTGTTTGAACAACTTGTGATCTTCCTGACTATGAAATCTCTGGAAGGTCTTCGTGCAAGTCAACTTGCATGTATGGTAACCATTATTCCAAACTTCTATGTTTATATCATGTTAGTGCATTCTATGTTCTCTTTAGATTTGTTGAGTTTGCTTTTTTTCTTGGTCTAGGTTGTATTATTTCAGAACAATGGTAACAGTGGTGGCTGTTCAGAAAAGCAACCTTTGCATCCACTGTAGCTCTGCTACTCCAGATGAATCCATTCTTCAAAAGTTCTGGAAGCTTTGTTATCGCCAACTAAATATTCCAGGTGGTTTTTGCTCTCCCTGTCAATCAATGTTTTCTCCAAATTCTTGGTAGTTGTAGGACATCTTATAGCAACGGCCTCCCACTCCAACTCCAGAGGTTCATCGTTATAGATGCCCAAGCGACTTCCTTTTATTTTTTTTAAAAAAGAATTTTTAACTAATATAGCTTTTTGGTTTCAGGTGGTTCCATGTTTCTATTTGATCGGAATTTGGAAAGTACTACGAGATTTCCGTAAAGATGGTCACCGTTGGAGGAAGAAGAAGGATGGTGAAATTATTAATGAAACTCATGAAAAGATGAAGGTATGCTCTGTCCTTAAGCTCACTTGCTCTTATCATGTTCTTGTAGGGTGCTGGTTAATTAGTATCTATTGGTGGAGTTGTCTATTTTTTTCTGATTTCTCTTTTCAAGATCTCTAGTAAAAACATGAGATTGCCTGTGTTTAACAGCTACAGGTTTTATCTATGATTTATTTTATCACAGACATACTTTTTTTGATATCTTTACTGCTTAAAAAGCAAACTTCTAGGAAATCAAGTTATTTTTTTGGGTGGGGGAGGGTGCAATAGTTTATTGATATTGTGGGGGAAAATACTCTAAAGAGAAATATATCAATACTAGAAAAGGGTTCCCCACAAAGTTTACTTTCCAATTGTCCTCAATCAGTCACTTAAATTGGTGGTGTTTTGTCCAAAAATTTAGGAATATAAAAGGCTTCACCACTGGTTCTTCCTCTGTATTACAAATTAAGTGCAAGGGCGCATGATCTTCTGGTTAAGTGGTGTACCTCAGATGACGGAAATAGGTTCATGAACTCCTAATTTACAACATTCTAACGAGTCTCTTGAAAATACAATGCTCCTCTATTCTTTCTTCCACCATGTAAAATTATTTCCTGAGTATTTTGTTTCCACTAGACCACAATTTTTGATGCATTATGTAAAGTCCAATGCTTCTTGCTGTAAGAAAGGTAGTCCGGCTTGTTTTCGACATTGTCCTGCTATCTCCTCCATATGGATTCCCATAATTCAAGTATGTCATCATCATTACATCTTTCATATATTACAATGATTAAAAGCTCCACATCATTACATTTTACACTCATTTTCGCTTGTTGTATGGAGTTTTTCACTAGTTGTGCAGTCCATCCCTCCTCCAAAAACAACTAAATCTTTGATGTACATTTACAAAAAGCATTCTTGAAGCCAATTATTTTGGTATTTTCCTATCATATGTGGTCCTTGAAAAGGTTCCATAAGAGCTATAAATGAGTATTGATATGTTATATTTAGGTCTATTAGCCTCTCAAAAACTTTTTGTGTGTAAACAGACCTAATATTCCAAAAGCTAGTACTTCCAATCATTGATCACTATAACTTATCTTTACGACGCCTTGTTCTAACTTAAAGAGGGATTCTTTTATTTCCACTCTTCATGTTATACATTTGCCGGGGTGATAAGTCTCTGTTTCTTGATCTTCATCCTCTTATGTGTCTTTTCTCTTTTTTACTTGATCTTCTATCAATTCTTGACCATTAGGAATACTGTCCCACTCTTCCCATTTCTTTTTTGGAGTCACTTCATTAATTCTACCCTCTGGCTGGCAGTTCTCCCCTCTCTCAAACACTGCCTCATTATTTTTGTTTGAACTTTACTCATCATCCACCTCTTTACTACGCAGTGTTCTTAATGGTGCTCGCCATTCGCCAAAGGCGCTATGGCGAGGTAAGGCGACCATGTAAAGCCATTCCTCAGTGAGGCGTGGTGAGATCAATTAGGCGATGTGAGGCGACGTGAGGCGACATAATGGCGACCTGAATGGCGCCGCCTTTTATTTTAAAATATTTTAAAAGGTCTTGACTTAATAATATTAGTCAAAATTAGGGTTTTTTTCATATTTCCAGTCAGTCACGACTCGCGTTTCTTCTCCTCAACCCTCCGATCTCTTCTTCTGCTTCAGTGGACTCGCGCGAAAGTATGTCCCCTTTTCTTTCTTCTTCTCTTCATTTCTTCGTTTCTTCTCTTCAGTCCTCTTCTTCTCTGATTTTCTTCTTTTCTTCTGTTCAATTTCTTGTGAAGTGAATCTTAAATTCTGAAATCTGAAAGTTCTGAAGTGCTTGCTGTCTTCACTCTTCACTGCTCGCTGCCTTAACTACTCTTTTTTTTCCCCTCTGTTTTCTTCACTGCTCTGTTTTTTCCCTCTGTTTTTATTGTTTACTGTAAAATGCTGCTGACTGCTTACTGCTTTCACTGTGTTGTCCATTATTTTTTTGAAAAAAATTAAATCTTCTATAGTAATTATTATAGTATTTGCTAATATATGTAATTGCTATTGAAATTTTGAATATTTATATGTTCAATTAAATATTTTTAATTTTTGGTATTAATTGGCGCCTCGATTCAAAAAGGCAAGCGCCTCGCCGTTCGCCTCGCCTCGTGGCGAGGCAGGCCCTTGTCGCCTTTTGTCGCCTCTCGCCGTCCAAAACACTGTTCCTACGTCCCTCTTTCGAGTTAGGACTCGTCAATTTCATCAAAAATGATGTGCAGGCTTTTCCAATCTGTTAACAACTCTTATCCTCTCCCATTGTGTTATTTTTGTTAAAAGAAAGTGTCATTCACCCAGACTTTTGTAGTTTCTTCCGTCTTCCCTTTCCCTTCTGTAGTATTAATCTTCTTGTTGTTTTGGGCACTCTCTACCTCCTCCTCTTTCTGATCAGGTTCTTGTTCTGCCAAGGACGCAACTGATTTGTCGTTATGTCGACATTTGTTTGTCCCTCAGGTTTCTTACACCACACTTTTTCTGGTTTTCTTCTTTCATATTGCCATTCCTTTCAATTTTTCTTTGTATTATACTTAGTGAATTCTCCATCTTCCTTGTTCTTCTCTGTAGCCTCTTTTGGTTGATTCATCTCCTCCTCTCCTGTAGTTTTTTGCTCCTTATTAGGATAGAGTTTCGGGTGGATGACATAGCACTGCTGATCGTCATGACCTTGTTTTATCCTTCTCCGTAATCTCTCCTGTTTGTTTTCTAATGCCCACATAAATCCTTTTGGGGAAATTTCGTAGATCTACTTCAACTTTAGCCCTTGAGCAACTTGTCCTAGTTTAATTCTTTTATAGCAAGATCCACCTGGAGAGGCTTTCCAACCACTGCCTGCTAATAACGAAAATATTGACTCCTTCCCAAAAAAAATTTGGTGGCAAGGATGGAAAAGAGATGCATGTGATTTCCTCCTTCGGATCAAATAATGGCTCCCACTTCGAAGTCCTCATGGGACATATATGTCCAATTTTCGATGTGCAATATAAAAAGCTGGCTTTGAGTGTAGGCTCACGTAGTCCTCCAAATTAGATGTCCTGATCAATGTGTTGTTGCTCAAGAGGCTTATATTGCATTCACCTTCAACTCGTATTGTTTTGGGATCAATCTACGTAGGTCTTGAATGTTCGGCCATCCATATGAGAATTTTCTGATTATCACATAATGTATTCTCGTTCTGTATCATCTCCAATTCCTCGCAAATCACTCTAGGCTCTCCGTGAAGATAAGTAACAGGTTTTTTGTTGACTGATGGTAGTCGTAGCTTATCAAAATAGTGCTGTTTCACTATGTGTTCTTGTGAGGCCACCAGCGTGTGTGGTGGCCATGTACTTTAAGAAATGGTTTTGTAAATTAAAACAATCTTCTAGCCAACAATATACATAGATGTTAATATGAAACTTGTTTTTCCAATATCAATGTCACTGAAAGAGGAATGTTGTGTGCATGTACTTTAAAAAATTGCAAGGTCAATTGTTTTTGTTTTATCAACAGATAACTATTACTTGTTAGTTGTTGAACTTGGGAATGTATATTCATTATGGTGCAGTAAGTATCCCATTGATGTTCACGTGCTTATATATTATTTCCAAAACTGCATGAGAAGGATAAAAACTCAAATTTGGTCATATATATATAGCATGCATCAGCTGGAAGGATAGTTCTTGTACAAAACTTGTGTAAGTTGTTATTTAGCAACATAGTTCTTACCATATCTCAATCAGAGGAACCATTTTAAAACTCAGGACGAGAAGACATGATCCTAAACATATAATCACTGAACCAAGGAAAGCCAAATTGGAAAAACAAAGAAAAGATGAAATAACAAAATTGGAAGGCCATTTTTATAACTTGCACAATCTTGAATCCCCAAAATTAATAGTCAGATAATGAGTCTACACTCTTTCTCTTCTCTTTACTTTTTCCTTTTATTTTTTAATGGTGGTGTTTGCCGAAATCAGCTTGCACGCCTCTTTACTTTTTTCTTTTATTTTATAATGGTGGTATTTGTCGAAATCAGTTTGCACGCCTCTCTCCATGTATCTACATGTATCTAGTGTGATTTGCATGTATTTGAGGATCTCACGTGCATTTTTTCATCTTTCACCTCTTTCCCTATTTTAGTGTATTTGGTAACAAAAATATATGTGTTTAGGTGTATCTAGTATGAAATTAATATTTAATAAAAAAATATATAATTATTTTGAAACTATAGGAAGAACTAGGTAATTTGCCCGAAGTCTGCGCGTTTATAAATATTAATTACATTAAACTTGCAAATATTTTTTTTCTAATTATTCATACATTAAATATAATGTAAAAATAGGTTCTTAGAAAATATTAGGAATATTTCAACATGAATTTGGTTATTTTTCATTATCACATAACTCAAGAACCTCTAATGAATGAAATATTGTCAAAAGAATAAATCATTGATTCTTTAATCAACATTAAAAGAAATATAAAGAAGTAAATATGAATATATATACAAAGGCATTTCACAATAAAAAGAAACATTTAAGTTGCATAGATTACACATTTTTGATATACGTCTTAGGAGAAAATTCAAAAGATTGTTAACATATTCAAAAAGAAATTATGCTTGAACATGAAAACAATTAAAACTTTTGAACTTGCATAATGAATTTCTTCAATTGATAATTGAGAAATTTCAATCTATTTAAAAATAGATAATATTATAATATTATATAGTACTTTTAAGTTATTGAATTTAATATAAAATATCAATACATGAATTCTTGGAACTGAGTATAATAAATTATATTCTGCACAATGAATATATGTAATATATGTGTTATATGTTCAATATAACCGGAGACAATAACTTTGCAGGAGTTTAAAACATGTACTCAAAAAGAACAATTAATATCGTAAGAATAAATTAATGAGTGTAAAAAAAATACCAAGATATGTAGAAACAGAATGCAATAGAAAGAAAAAAATTGATACTGAATGCACAACTTTCCTTTAAGAAAATTATTCCCCTTCCATACCAGAGGTTTAAAGCATTATATCCTCTCAAGATGGAACAATGTTATTCACCAACCTATTGATACAAAAGTTGTGGTGTTATTAAGTCACTCAACACGAATATTAAATTTTTCAAAAGTAGAAGAAGAAGATCAGATTTTTTTTGTTTAAAAATGAGAGAAAATTCAACTATTTATAGACAACTCCTAGTATTGTGAACAAAACTTTATTGTGATCAGAAAGATTATAACTTTTTGGAAAAGTTACAACCTACAGGAAACTTCACAATCTTTCATAAAAGTCGCAACTTTTCATAAAGTCGCAACTTTTCATAAAGTCGCAACTCTTCATTAAAGTCGCAACTTTTCATAAAACTCACAACTTTTGATAAAAGTCGCAACTCTTCATAAAGTCACAACTTTTCATAAAAGTCATAACTCTTCATTAAAGATAATTTTTCCTCAAAGTCCCTATCTTTTCATGAAAAAGTAAGGCTATTTTTGGAAATAAATAATTTAAAAAAGAATTCTTGATTGTGGTGGCACCACGTAGGCTGGCCTAGGCTTCTCTTTTACATAAATATATGATATGATAGTTAGCCTATGCTTGAAGAGTTGGTTTTATGATATGATAGTTACCCTATGCTTGAAGAGTTGGTTTTCACCTCTGGATAAATAAAATTATCAAATTGATTTTAAAGGAAGTGAAGAACACCAATGAGAGACCATGTTAAATCTTCTCTCCAAGTTGTAGTAATTTTTTCATAATAAGGTTACTTTACTTTGGTTTAAGCGTAAATCAAGTGAAATAACACCATTTTTTTATTTTTTTTTGATTTAATATATGACTTCAATAAAAATGAATGTGATATCATATTCACTTTCGATCCATATGAAATAATTTATTTTGAACTGGCAACTAAAAGCTGCTTTCTTTTGCTTTTCCAGGATTTTAAATCTTCTGTCTTTCTGGTGAAAGAGGCATTTTTTCAAAATGGTGAGAAGGAAGCTCGTAGAATCTTGTGTAAAAAAATTGAACTTCTGTGCTATTGAGAGTCGTGGGGAATTACAGGACTCGGTCCCTAACAAATCAAAGGGGATTGAAGATGAGCTCATTATCAAACTTAAATCTTCTATAATAGAAGTTGATGTATGTGCCCTTAACAAATTAAAGGTGATTGTTTTATTGATGCAGCTTGGTCAAATTGTCGTCGTTAAAGGATGGTGATGGTGATGGTGATGATGAATACTCACTGCTTGTTGACTTGAACAGGTTGTATGAACTTCAATTGTCAAGGAAAATACCCATTGAAAGCTTGCATAAAGATCTTGCAGAGATTCTCAAAAACTTCAGAAGTATTGATGACGAGGTGGGTACATTGTAGTTTGAGTAATTCTTTTTCGTAGTCTTGCCAATACACAACTACTATAATTTACTTGTCTAGATTATTAGATTTTATTCTTCTAACATGTCTCCTGTCTGTGCCTTTTATTCTCTTTTGGTTAATTGAGTTTGTTGTTTTTCTTGGTCTAGCTTTGTGTTGTTTTTTCAGAACAATGGAACAATGTTGGTTGTTTCAGGAAAGCAACGCATGCATCCAAAAAGTTGGTTGCTACTGATGCAGTTCCTAAGGTTAGGTGTATTATGTTTTCAACTAAGAGAATATAGGAACTTCTAAGAAAAAATTAGGAGAATTTTAAATATACTTCTTTTTGTGTATTTGTTCAATAAGGCATGGGGTCTTCCGTTTCCAAAGATTGTGGATCTCGCATTCGTATTTCCACATTGGTCTCAACCATGCTCCATTACAAATCTTCCAACAGTATTAGAGTATTGGTGCCAAGAGATCGATCTTTCACTTGCTAATAATTAATGAATCTTGTTTTTTTTTAAGATCTAAAAATATATCAATATTGTGGAATGGTCAAATCTTCTAGCTTGCCTTCTCCATTTGATGTCCTTTTTCAACCAATGACTTCCCAAGTATATGCGAAGGGCAATCCTGTAGCATTTTGATCGCTTTTGGAGCCACACTACAATTAAAGGCCTATTGTGATTATTCCGTAAGAATTACTCATTCCTCTTTGAAAAGTCACTTTACCTTATCAGTTCCCAAAAAAATAAGTCATTACTGATAATCTTGTTCTTTGAAGGTGACTTGCTTCCTTCCTATTCAAGGAATGAAACCATCAGAAGCTTTGTTGTGCTTGCTTGCTTCAATTCTTCTTTAATAGATTCTAATTAGATTTTTCTTTGTTGTTGAGTTTTTTTTTTGTTATATCTATTGAGATGGTTTACACAAGTTTATTATAGGACGCTTTCATTCATTTGCAGATATTTTTGAAAGCCTTGGAGCAACTTTAAATGTTGCTAAACCAACAAAAGGTTCAAGTGTGGCTAAATTTTTGACTGGGGTCATAGGTAAGGTATTAGTATTCTTCAAATGGCAAATAACTTTCTTGTTCTGTTTTTTTATCCATATATCTGTTAATCTTCCTAATGATATTATCTCATTTGGTAAGGCTGCAGAAGGAGCAAGAATTGTTGGTGCTTCAAGAATAATTGGTGTTGATTTAAATGCTAGCATATTTGAGCAAGGTAATTAATTTGTGCCTTACACATTCTTGATCCATTATTTTATAATTCCTTCCTTGTAACTTCTCAATGCAGCTAATTCACCAGCTAGTTGTTGTAGAATTGTGATTGTCGTTGTTGTGACTTCCAAAAACTTTAGAACTATTGATGTTCAAGATTATATCAATTGTACAATATGCTTTGTACAATACCTCTCAAGTACTGACACATACTCTATGCTACATCTTCTCGTGATGTAGGTCCAGGTGCTCAACATTCAGATCACGTGGAGATCGATTCTCGATCCGTATTAAGCAATACTGTGATGAGTCCTCATTCTTTGAGAACGATTGACATGTATGTTTTATAGTCAATCTTCCATTTAAGTTTCAGTTTTTTTAGAGTTAGTTGGGGGCATGTGTCCCAACATCTCTAGTCAGTTCGAGGATTTTATTGAGACATAGTTTTTGTCACGCCCTGTGGTTACCTTGATAGTTGGAAAATCATAAAAGCATAATAGATAGATCAACACCTTAAAAAATCTTTAAAACCTGACCTAAGAAATCTAAACCCCTATGAAACCCTAAACCTTACAGAAAAACCCTAAACCCTAAGAAGATAAAAACCCTAAAAAAGCCTTTAAAAACACCAAATCTAAAAAACTCTTAAAACCCTACCCCCTAAAAAAATCCTAAATATAATAAAATCCTAAACCCTAAACCCTAAGAACCCTATAATCGTAAAAAATTGTGAAAAACCTTTGAAAACCTGAACCTAATAAAACATTAAACCAGAAAAATTCTCCAAAAACATAAGTCCTAAACCTTGAACCTTAAAAAACCCTTAATAAAAAACCTAGACCGAAAATTCTAAATCCTAAGAAACCTTAAACCCTTCACCCTAAACCTGAAGGCTAAACAAAGGAAACCCTAAAGCTTAAGAATAAAAAACCTTAAAAAATAAAATAAAAACCTAAAACTGTAAATGTTTAAAAACCCTATAAAAATTCAAATCTCTAAGAACCCTTTCATCATAAAAAAAACCATAAAAATCCTACCCTAAACGTAAAGATTCCTCTAAACGTTGAAGAACCTTAGAAATCTTCAACCCTAAAAACCCTTAAAAAACCAAACCCTGAGAAATCTTAAATGTTAAATCCTATACCTTAAGAAACTATAGATCCTTTACTCAAAACTATAAGGTTAAATCCTAAACGCCACACCTTATGAAACACTAAGAAAATCTAGATCCTAAAACCCTATTAAATCAATAGAAATATAATACCCCAAAAACACAATAAATCCATTTAAAATCCTAAGCCCTTAAAGAAAACCCTAAACATAAAATCCTATGCCCTAAATCCTAAGTACCGTAAATCTTTAGAAATCTAAAATCTTAAAAAGATCTAAGCAACCCCAAAAACATTTAAAACACAATTATAAAAATCATAAACCCTGAAAAAGGTAAAAAGAAAAATCTTTAAACCTAAGGTTCTAAGCCATGAACCTTTAACCAAGAAACCCTAACATAAGCAAAGAAACTCAAGAAACACTAAATCGTAAATGCTATACCCTAAAACCTAAGATCCTAAACCCTAAATCCTAAAAAAAAACTTAAAAATACTAAGCCCTACACCATAATTTATCCAAAAGATAATTTTAAACAACACTAAACCCTAAAAATCACTAACAAAATCTAAACCCTTAAAAACCATAAAAAACATTATAACCTAAGAAACCCAAACTCTTAACCCTGATCTATTACTCTTTAAAACCGAAATCTTATCCTAAGCAAACCCTAATTACAACCCTAAAAACAACAAAATAGAACTTCATAAACTCTTAACCTAAAAAATCCTTAAAAAATCTTAAAACTAAAACCGAAACCCTAGAAAACCCTAAACCCTACACCATAAAGGACCCAAAATAAGCCTAGGAAATCTTAAATGCTAACTCTCAACCCTAAGCCTTTTGAAACACTAAATCCTAGGAAAAACTTAACACTAAAAAACCCTTACAACCTTTAAAAATCCTAAAACTAAAAATTCCTTAATCTAAAACCCTAAGCCCTAAAATCCTCTAAACCGTAAAAATAATAATGATCTTAAAAAATATTTTAAAATCCTAGATTAAAAAAAAGCTCTTAACCTAAAAAAATCTTAGGAAAACTGAACCTTTGAATCCTAACCTAAAAACCCTTGACCAAATTCTTAAACCCTTATACATCATGTTCGCATTTTATCATTGTTCAATATGCTTTGTGTTGAGTTATACATATTTCTTCAACTTTATCCTATCATGCAAGCTCAGTACCTTTCAAGTACTAACACACACTCTACGCTACTTCTTTTCCTGATGTAGTTCAGGTCCTCAACATTCAAATCTCTTGGAGATCAGCTCCCCATTTCTTTTCAACAATATCAGTGGTAAGTCCTCATTCTTCGAGGATGATTGACATATTTTATATTCAGTTTTCCGTTTTAGTTTTAGTTTTGATAGAGTTAGATGGGGGCATATCCCAGCATCTCTAGTAGTTAGAGACTTTTTATTTGGAAATAGTTTTGTTGCGCTCCGAGGTTACCTCGTTGATGTAACAAGGGACCTAGGATTACAAGTGACCTCAATCTAATTTTAAAAACTTTTAAAAGCCAAAACCTAAGAAATCAAAACCCTCTAAAAACCTTAAATCATAAAGGCTAAAACCTAAGAAACACTTTAAACCCTATTACTTAGGGAAAAAACGATAAACCCCAAGCCTTATGAAATACCAAGAAACTTTACCCAAATAAATCCTAAACCCTAAAAACACCTTTAAAACCCATAACCCCTTAAAAATCCTAAATCTAAAATCATAAGCCCTAAACCCAAAGAAACCTTCCCTAAGAACCCCTAAACGTAAAAAAATTGTAAAATCTTGAAAAAACATTCTAAAACAAACTTAAGCCCTAAACTTTAGATCTTAAAAACACTTTAATAAAAAACCAAAACATAAAACCTAGATTCTAAGAATCCTAAATGCTAAAATCTATACCTAACAAACCCTAAACCCGTCACCATAAACCTTAGGGCTTCTAACTCTTAAGAATTAAAAAAACTATCAACATTTAAAAAGCCAAGTGTAAAACCCTAAACCTTGTAAAACCCCTTTAAAAACCCTAAACCTTAAATTTTAAAAAACTATAAAAATCCTAAAAACCCTCTAAAACCTATATTGAAAAATTCCTCTAAACCTAAAAAAAACTTCGAAAATCTTAAGCATGCCCTAACTCTAAGAAATCCAAAACAGAAAATCGTATATCTTACAAAACTCTAAATCCTCAACTCTTAACCATAATGCAACCCTAAAACCCTTTAATACCACAAAACACACAATAAATCTCTTTAATACCCTAAGCCTACCTTTAATACCCCTAAAACTATAATAGCACAAAACAAACAATAGATCTCTTTACAACCAACATCCTAAACATAAAATCCTACGTAACCCTTAATCATAAGAAATCCAAAATCTCAAAAAGACATAAGAGACCCTTAAAACATTTAAAAACCTTAATCATAAAAATGATAAACCTAAAAAAGACCATAAATCCTCAAAAAAACTCTTACCTAAAACTCGAAACTCTATACCTACTAAACATTAAACCTTTGTCCTTAACCCTAAACATAAAAAAACCTTTAAAAAAATCATTAAACCCCTAAAATCTTTCTAAAACCTGAAGCAACCAAGAAACCTGACATACGCTAAGAAACAAGAAGAAACACTAAATTGTAAATCCTAAAAAAAACTCTTAACCTTAAACCCTTATAAACCCTAATACCCTAAAACCTAAGATCCTAAAATATATACCAGAAGAAACCTTATATATAAAAAACTCTAATACCCTAACCCTATGAAACCTTCAAAAAGTCTAGAAAAAAACCTTTTACAAACCCTAAAACCTTAACCTTATATAGCCTAATAAACATTAAGCCCTACACCATAATTTATCCTAAAAATGATATTTTTAAAATTGTAAACTCTATGATACTCCAAACCCTAAGAACAACAAAAGAAAACTTTAAAATCTCTAAACCTTAAAAACCTCTAAATAATCTTAAACATATCAAACCTAATCCCTTAATCCTACAACCTAAAAGACCCTAAAAAAACTTAGGAGACCTTAAATGTCAAACCTTCAGGATAAACTTCCAACTTTAAACCCTAAGAAACCCCATATCCTAAGAAAAATCAAACAAAAAAACCCGATAAAAACCTTCAAAACCCAAACAAAGAACCCTTAAAACAAACCCTAACAAAAAACATTAATATAAAGCCCTAATCCTTAAGCCCTAAGAACTCCTAAACAGTAAAAACAGTAATGATCCTAAAAAATCTTTAGAAAACCTAAATAAAATAAACCTCTTAACCTAAAAAAATCTTACAAAAACTTAAGCTCCTATAAACCCAAAGAAACCGAACCCCATGAACCCTAAAGTCGTAAAAACCATAAAAATCTTGAAAACCGTAAACCCTAAACGTAAAAAAACTCTCAACCTAAATTTTTTTACAAAAACTTAAGCCCTAAACCTTCAAAGATAAAGACTTTTAAATAGACCTAGACCTTCAACCCCAAATGTTGAACTCTATACCCAAAGAAATCCTAAACCCTAAGAAACCCTAAAACTTAGAAATGACCAAAACAAAACATAAAAACATTTTAAAAACATTAATCCTAAACTTTTGAAAACCTGAAAACCTGTAAAAACCCTAAGCTCTTACAAAGTCTTCTTAATTAGAAATAAAATAAAAACCTTTTACAATCCTGAACCAAAAAATCCTACAAAATCTTAAGACAGAACCCTAAACCCTAAAAACCGTTAAATAAACCAAACACTAAGAAATCCTAAACGCTAAATCCTATACCCTAAGAAATTATAAATCCTTAGCTCTAAGCCATTGAGCTACACCCTAAGCCCCAATCCATATGAAACATTTAACCCTAAATCCTTTAAAACCCCTAAAACTATAATACCTTGAAAAACACAATAAATCCCTGTAAAACCCTAACCCCTAAAACATTTAAAAACTCTAATCATAAAAATCATAAACATAAAAAAGCATAAACCCTAAAAAACTCTTAACTTAAAACCTAAAACCTTAAACCATATACCTTAGAGCCTAAACCCTAGACCTTTGGCATTAACCCTAAACATAAAGAAACACTAGCAAAAACTATTCAAACACCTAAAAAGCTTTAAAACCCTAAACCTGAAAACCCTTAAGAAAATCATAAGTCTTTATGAACCATAAAAAAAACTCAAAAAAAAAAATCTTTAAACCTTAAACTCTTAGTCATAAACCTTAACATACGTTAAGAAACTGGAAGAAAGAGTAAAACGTATATCCTAAGAAACTATAAACCCTACGCTCTAAGAAACCCTAATACCCTATAACCTAAGATCCTAAATCCTAAACCCAAAGCAACATTATATGTTAGAAACCCTAATACCCTATACCCTAAACTCTATAAACCTTTCAAAACTCTACCAAAAAATTTCTAGAACCTCTAAAAACCATAAACCTAAAAAACATAGAAAATACTAAGCCCGACCACTGTACTAAATACCCTAAAAATCATTTAAAAAAAACCTAAATCCTATGAAAACCTAAACCCTAAAAATAACTAAGAATATTCTACGCTACATCTTATCGTGATGTAGTTTCAGGTCCTCATTATTCAGATCACGTGGAGATAGGTTCCCGATCTGTAATGAGCAATATCAGTGGTGAGTCCTTGTTCTTCGAGGACGATTGAAAGGTTTATATATTCAGTCTTCCATTTTAGTTTTAGTTTTTCTATAGTTAGCTAGGGGTACGTCCCAACAGTTCTAGTCAGTTAGAGGCTTTTATTTAGGCATAGTTTTGTCACGCTTCGAGGTTACCCCCTTGACGTAACACGAAAACCTAGGATTGTGAATGACCCTAAAATAACCTTAAAAAAATTTTTGAAACCTAAACCTAAGAAATTTGAAAACCCTAGGAAACCCTAAATCATAAACCTTAAACCCTAAAACCTATAAAACACTAAACCCCAAGCCTTATGAAACACGAAGAAACCCTAAACCTTATGAAATGCTAAACCCTGAAAACACTAATTCTAAAAAAACTCTTATAACCCCTAACTCCTACAAAATCAAGAATTTTTGTATGTAAAAAATGCTATCTTTTCCTTAGTACACTACTAAAAAAACAATGAATACCAATCTAAATTATTGACCTCAAATAGAGATCAGTAATTTCTGACCTCCGGAGGTCAATATTGTTAAAAAGAATAAAAACTTACAAAAACTTTAGAAAATTGACTGCAACTAGTAGTATGCAAAATAAAGCAGGAAAAATTTCAACCTCAAAAGTTCAGATTTTTCGCGAAAAAATAAATAACAATGAAAATCAACCTCTTGATGTCGGTATTAAATAGAACAAATAAATAAACCATATTTTATTTTTCTCAATTAAATACACAAAACAAAATTTAGATATATTTTGATTTAATATTATTTAGATCGCCTTTCGGAGGACAATTTTGTGTAAAATAAAAAACAAAAAAAAATTATAATACAGATATCCGGAAGTCGATAAAATTAAATAGTATATAATTATATTAATTTTTTTTAAAAATAATATTACAATGACTTTAAATAAATCTGTGACGCCCCGAGCTATTCCCGAGAACCGGACACGGAACCTAGGACCACAAGTGATCCCAAGCTAACCCTGCTGGCATGATCATGCTCAATACTAAAGATAATAAGTTGATGCGAAAGCAAAATCATAATTAAATCTGAACAGATGGGGGACACCCATATTCTATAACTGAGATATTTTAAAACTATGAGTTTAATATAAAGGAAATATTAACTCAATACTAAGCTGAATCTAACTATGTTTGAAATAAGCCTTTAAACTGGACTAGAAATATTGGGACAAGCCAAAACTAAATCTAGCAAAAACTGAAACTTAAAGTCTAAATACTGAAATGACACTCATGACTGTTGTCCTCGGAGAATGAGGACTCGCCACTGAATCTACTGAACTAGAGATCGGAAAATCGATCTATACATGATCTGGATGCTTGAGAACCTATAACTATATCACGAGAAGATGCAACGCAATATGCATTAGTATTTGAAAGGTAATGAGCATGTAGTATATAATAAAGCTGAAATAAAACATAATCTGACATGATAAACTGAATTCTTTGCTAACTTAATGCAATGATCAATTTATAACATACTGAAACTGAATACTGAATATACTGATAAATGGTCAATGCAGAAAGTCTGACTGATCTGTGGGAGCTACTAATAACCGATAATAAAACCACATGAGCTAAATGTGGAGTCCGATGTATACGTCCCATCGAGAGGACCCAATATACCCTGCCAAAGGTATTACGGCATGCTGGCATGATCACTAAACTGATTGCCCACATAGGGGACTTACAACCTACTTGGCTAGTAGTTCTGGGACTATTGGGTACGCTAAACCTTAGTCCAACTCAGTATTATGCTACTCCCAATGAATTCTGTAAATTTTACTGATTATGACTGAGTTTCTATAAATACTGGATAGCTCGAAACTGAACATGCAAATTGAGAATGCAACAATTAATTTGGTAATTTGCATTTATAACTGAGGCATGTATATCTGAAGTGTCTAAAATATTTGATCTAGCATCTGTAATTTAAGAACTAGAGAAATACAAAGCTAGTGAAGTTTGTATATTTTAACATGATCTGAAATTCATGCGATAATCTGAATAATAACATGATAATTCAATTTGGAACATATATTTTATAAATTCATGTAGTTCTGTTGAAGTTCTAATAACCCTAGATCTAACCATGATATGAGAATAAAGAATCTGACTAAAAACAAGGGGCCCAATGGGTGAAAGGAACCCACTAGTGAAATCCCACATACATGGTGATGAAATCCACGGAAAAATACTAAGGTTTCGGGTCTGGAATTGCTGGAGCTTCTTGCGTTCTTAAACTAGGGTTCTTGAGCTTTTTCTCCTGTCTTGCTTCGAATTTTCTATGTTTTGATTTAATGATTTGACTTAGATATGTTTTAGTTATGTTTCTAGACTTAAACTGACTAAATTATGATGATTTAGGGTCAAAACAATGTAACTTAGGGTTCAAACGAAGTTGAAAAGGTCCAAAAGACCCCTAGGAAAGTTACTCTCGCATGCTAACACTTGGTAGAGTAAATATGCACATTTAGTAACAAACTCATGTTAGAGTGCTCACTTTATTGCTCTAAGGAGTATGAACTGTAACTATGGATCAGTCACTACCAAGGGCAGATAGAAATCTTACTTTTTCTAATGCAAGTTTTGGATTCATGCCAAAGAAATAGGAAATCAAATATCCTTACATACGTTGCTGCACAACTTTGGATATTACAATGATGTAACCGTCTTCCTCTCAAATTATTTATCTACAATGGAGTAAATAATAAAACTAGCATTAGTAATTAATCAACAAATTTGGGCTACTTGATCAATACAAAATAGTATTTGGCATTAAATCTATAATTGATATCATCAAGGGTGTTCTTCCTACCCATTCTCCTCTAATTTTATTCTTATACTATAAAACCTTCTCATAAGGTCTTCCGTAACTCCTTGGGCTTCACACGTTTGGAAAACACTATACAAATGGCTAGCAGGAAGTAAGCTCATGCAACACTACTCAATTAAGCGTCATGTATCTACACTTTTCAATGTTCAATCCTCTAACCAGTTCGGATGACTTGTCTGCACATATCGATCCACCCCCTTATTTTAGGATACACAAGACAGTCCATAAGCCACACAATGTTGATATAGAAATATGAACTCATGCCATCCAATCAACATCCCGTAAGTTCTAACTAACATTTAGATTCTCAAAACAAGTTCACAGTCAAAAATTTAAGTGGAATTCACTCCATGTCTGTCCCTACAAGCACCTCCTTCCTGAACATTCACCAAGCTCACACCATATAGAGGTAACACTCCTCAGTTCATTAACACATACAAACTTTTACAAATAATGCTAGAACAAGAGAGGGATAAAAATTTCCACAAATTACCTTGCTAGACAGAAACCTCACTTTCAAAGACTTGGATTCTTCAAGGTTTAAATTGTCCTCTCTCACTTACCTTGATGTTAAATTAGATTATTCACTTGCATTCATTAATATGAGAGATGTTCTACCAGCTTGTACTTTTGAAACAATAGGTTTGCTTGAGATTTCAATGGTAAATCTATAGACCAGAACTCTTGTAGCTTCCATGGCTTTCCATAGGAGTAATTTTCTGGAGAATAAGTGATATGAAAGGAGATATGACAAGCTTGATCCTTTAGAGGCTCCATTTTGGACGTTTTCCCTTTAATAAATTGGGAAATAATATGGTCTTTTATTTTAAGCAAGCAGGTGTATCCTTAATTACTTGCCTTTTTTCACTCAAAATGTAGTCCACTAATTCTAAGTAGCTGCGTTACCAATTAGCTTAAGTGTATTCAAGGAAACACCTCAATATTTTTTGTAACACCCCGTACTCAAAATATACCAAAAATCTATTTTTCAGAAAATAATTGCAGGTCTAATCGATGGTTACCATCGATAGACCATAGTCTGATCTACGGCCCGTACTGCAGGTCTGTAGATTGTCACTGCATCCCTCCAAAAATCCAGCTCAGCAAAATCGCCTAAGTCTCGAATCACGGACGGACCGATGATCTGTAGTCCGTCGATTTTATGTGTGGATTGAGACTCTTACTACCCAGCCTCTTACACGAATGACGGATGACCAGCACGGACCGTCATTCGATCTACAGTCCGCATGTATAACCGTAGGTGAGAGTTAGCAGTCCGTAAGGGGGAAAATATTGTTGGGGCAACTTCAAATGATCATAACTCTTAGCACAAAATTAGTTAGATGTCCTATGATCTATCAAAATATAGATATTTGAATTATATTTCCATAGCCATAGAGTTTGTTAAAATCCAACCTCCGAGTAAAAAGTTATGCCCATTTTAGTAAACGTCTGTCGAGCAGACCCAACCTATGGACCAAAACGACAGACCATGGACTGAACGATGGCCCGTCTGTACAGGTCATCGTTTGGTCTGATAACAATTAACTTAGAGGTCTTTTGAATTTTTTTTACTGTTTTTAACCCCTAAGATACATCATTTTTACTCTAAATCATTATATTTTAGTTAGTTTAAGCCTAGAAACATAACAAAACTTACCTAATTCAAAATCATAAATCAAAACTTAGAAAATTACAAGTAAGAAAGGAAAAAAAAGGTCAAAGAACCCTAGTTCAAGGACGCATCAAAGTTTCAGCAGTTCCAACCCTGAAATCTAAATATTTCTCCGTGGATTTAATCACCAAGTATGTAGGATTTCACTTGTGGGTTTATTTCACCTATTAGGCCCCTCGTTTTCAGTCAGTTGTTGATTCTCTCATTATGAATTGACCTAGGGTTTGTAGAATTACAGCAGATCCTCAAGAATTAGTTAGATATATGTTCCAAATAAGATTGTAAAGTTATTATTCAATTTATCGCATGAATTTTAGAACCATAGCTATGTATTTCTTTAGTTCTTGAATTACATATGCTACGTTAGATATTTCAGTTACTTTAGATATACATGCCTCAGTTATTAATGCGTAATTATCAGATTAATTATTGCACTCTGAGTTTTCATGCTCAGTTTTGAGTTATCCACTATTTACAAAATTTAGTCATAATATCTTAATCACTTAATTCATTGGGGGTAGAATAATACCGAGTTGGTCTAGAGTTCATCGTACCTAAATAGTCCAGACTACTATCCAAGTAGGTTGTAAGTCCCCTCTGTGGGCATCAATTTAGTTATAATGCAGCATATCTTTATACCTCTAGCATGGGTATATTGTGTCCTCTTGATGGAGCGTATACATCCGACTCCACGTTAAGCTCATGTAGTTTTATTATCGGTTAGTAGCTACCACAGTTCAGTCAGTATCTATTGCATTGACCATTTCTCAGTATATTGAGTATTCAGTTTCAGCATATTATAAATTGGTCATTCCATTCATTTACTCAAGATTCAGTATATCATGTTAAGAAAATTTTTAGGCCTAAGTCATCTCCAGCCACTCAAAGTTGTCCGCATAATTCATTTAGACACCTCAACTAATCCTTGTGCCAATTGAACACTTTATTTGTTCAAAAGTCGTTCCTATTAGACACAAAATGCTGACATGGCAAAAACGTGTAATTCACTTTCCTTGAGCGCGTTAATTTATTAAAAATAATATTTTTCTTTTTTTTCTCTTAATTTATACCCCTAAGTTAATTTTTTTTAAAAAATTAACAAAAAAGAAGAAGAACAATTGTCTTCTTCTTCTTCCCTATTTCTATCAACCCCACCCCACCCCAAACCAACCCCCATACCCATACACCAGTGGTTATCTTCTTCCCCCATCATTCTAATGATTTCAAAATTCATAGTATCAGTGGTTATCTTCTTCCCCCAACATTCTAATGGTTTCAAAATTCTTAGCATTTTGTTTCATTTATAAATTTTTCGAAGAGATTGTTTTCCCCATCTTTCTCTACCTAAAAAATGAGATGAAGTAAAAAGTTATAATTAATAAAAAAGCTAATGAAAAAAAAAATTGTCGGGTTAAAGATGGAACTGTATAGGGAGGGGAGGGTAGCCATTAATGGAGTTAGAGGAAATGTATGTTTTGTTCCAGTTGAAGGCAGGGAAGTTTAGGTTTTACTTTCTTTTTTTTTTCATTTTTTTTACTTTAAAATAATTTTTATTTTTTTTACTTTATAATATAATGTTTAAATAATTTTTTGGATTAAAAAATAACACATGTCATTATTTGATTGGTCAAATTGACATGTCAGCGCGTGTTTATTCTCGAAAAAATGTTCAAATGGTTCAAATTCAGAATGGTTGAAGTGTTCAATAGGTAGTACGTCTAGTTGAGGTGTCCAAATGAATAATCGGGACAAGTTTGAGTGGCCGCATATGACTTTGGCCAAATTTTTACTTGCTTTTGTTCTTGTTCAGTTATAATTTCTTTCAACTTTACTCTATCATGCATGCTCAGTACCTTTCAAATACTGTCGGATATGTGCGCTACATCTGCTCGTGATGTAGGTTCAAGTTCACAGCATCCAGATCACGATTAGATCGATTTCATATCTCCAGTTTAGTAGAATCAGTGATGAGTCATTACTCTCCAAGGACAATAGTCGTGAGTTTAATTTTAGTATTTTAGTCTTTTGTTTCAATTTTTCTTGACTTAGCTGTGGCCTGTCCCAGCATTTCTAGTAAGTCTAGAGGCAATTTTTCAGACATAATTAGTTTCAGCTTAGCGTTGAATTAATATTTTCTTATATTAAACTCATGTGTTTTCAAATACTTTAGCTATAGTATATGGGTATTCCCCATCTTTTCATTTTAATAAGTATGATTTTGCTTCCACATCAGTTTATATTCTTAAGTATGCTCATGATCATGCCAGTAGGGTTAACTTGGTATCACTTGTGGTCTTAGGTCCCCGTGTCGGCGTCTCGGGTGTAGCTTGGGGCGTGACAAACTTGGTATCACAACACTAGGTTTAAGTGTCCTAGGATGTATTAAAAGCCGCACTAAGTAGAGTCCTTTTCACGGGTGTGAAGCGCACCACATCTAATGAGAGGGAGGCTAAGAAGTGTTTTTAGGAAAACTTCACTTTGTTTTTACTCTTATCGTATGTAAGGTATGATTTCATTTCATTCTAATTTGACATTCTACGTTTAGATCATGCCTCTTCATAGAGCTAACTCTAGGAATGAGAATGCCTGGAATGCAAACGTAGCTCCTCCAGTCCCAGATCAGGAAGTCTCAAATGCTTAATTCAGGGTTGGCTCAAAGTGTCTCTAACCAAAACAATCAACGGGTTTAAGCTCATGATAATGGAAATGGTGGATCAACAGCAACCAGGGTTCGTGACTTTGTTATAATGAATTCTCCTGAGTTCTTAATATGACAGGCCAGTGAGGATCCTCAAAATGCTTGGATGAGATAAATAAGATATTTGACGTGATGCAAGTAACTGGGAATGATCGGGTTGAGTGGGCATTATATCAGTTGAAAGATGTTGCTCATATCTAGTACACATAGTGGAAGGATAATAAGGGTACTGATGCAACTCCTATCACTTGGGATTTCTTTAGTGAGACCTTTCTGGACAGGTTTTTCCGAATAGAGTTGAGAGAAGCAAAAGCCCAGGAATTCATGAACTTAAGGCATGGTAACATGAAAGTGCAAGAGTATAGGCTTACGTTTAACCAACTCTCTACGTATGCTCCTCACATGGTTGCTAACTCCAAGGCTTAGATGAATGAGTTCTTTTATGGAGTGTCAGATTTGGTGAAAACAGAGTGCAGAAGCTATGTTAGTGGGTATGAACATATCTTATGACTCATGCTCAATAGGTTGAGGGTGATAAGCTTAGGGAACAGACTAAGGATAATAAGAAGGGTAGGACAAGGAACTATGACTATTCTCAGCAGAAATCGTGTGGTAGATATCGCTCGCATAGTCAGCAGAGGTTTTCAGCCCCAAACCCCTTCATCATCTAGTGTTCCATCCTCCTAGAACAAGTATGATGTTAGGTCACCAGGCTCTAAGTCTCAGGGAAGTGTTTCAGGTACCAAGACTTACATGTTGTATGCTTTTCTGGCTCGCTAGGATCAGGAAGGTTCTCCTAATGTAGTCACTGGTATGTTACGAGTCTTTGACCTTGTAACTCCTTACTTACCAGTCCAATTTAGTGTTAGTGGAAAAACTCTCTCAGAACCTTTCTCAGTCTCTACTCCAATTGGTGACCAAGTTATAGCTAGACGGGTATACAAAAATTGATCTGTCACAATTATCAGAAAGTCACCTCAGTAGATCTTATAGAGTTAGAAATGGTAGACTTCGATGTCATTCTAGGCATGAATTGGTTTCATTCCTGTTATGCCTATGTCGATTGTAAAATTAGGATTGTACATTTTCGGTTTCCGCACGAACCAATCTTAGATTAGAAGGGTAGTAGCTTAGCGCCTATGGGTCGATTCATTTCTTATCTTAAGGCATAAAATATGATCTCTAAGGGTTATTTCTATCATATAGTTTGGGTTAAGGATTCTAGCTCTGAAACCCCAACTCTAGGGTCATTTCCAGTAGTCAGTGCATTTCCAGAAGATCTTCCCGGAGTTCCTCCCGAAAGGGAAATAAACTTTGGAATTGATCTCCTTCCAGATACCCAACCTATTTCTATTTCTCCTTACATAATGGCTCTAACAAAGATTAAGGAATTGAAAGAGCAGTTGAAATAACTTCTAGATAAGGGCTTCATTAGACCTAGTATTTCACCATGGGGTGCACCGGTGTTGTTCGTAGAGAAAAAAGATGATTCTCTCAGAATGTGCATTGACTATAGGCAGTTCAACAAGGTTCAATCAAGAATAAGTATCCCATTCACAAGATTGATGACTTGTTTGACCAATTTCAGGTGCTAGTCACTTCTTAAAGATAGACCTCAGATCGGTTATCATTAGCTTAAAGTTAGAGATAGTGACATTCCAAAAACAGCCTTTAAAACTCGGTATGGTCATTATGAATTCATAGTTATGTCATTTGGACTAACCAATGCTCTTGAAACTTTCATGGATTTGATGAACATAGTGTTCAAACAGTACTTGGACTTGTTCGTTATCGTCTTTATTAATGATATCCTCATTTACTCTAGGAATGAGGAACAATATGCAAGTCATTTGAGAGTTGTTCAGCAGACTCTCAAAGAGAGCCAGTTATTCACTAAGTTTAGCAAATGTGAGTTTCAATTGCAATCCATTGCTTTTCTTGGTCATATTGTATCTAGCGAGGGGATCCGAGTGGATTTGCAGAAGATAAAAGCAGTGAGACAATGGCCCATACCTACCTCTACATCATATATCAAGAGTTTCTTGGGTATACCAGGTTATTATAGAAGGTTCGTGGAAGGATTTTCATCCATGGCCTCACCATTGACTAGGTTGACTCAGAAGATGGTCATGTTTCTGTAATGACCTGTTTAGTCGTTTTGAGCAGCAGATTTTATTTCTGGAAAAACTGGCTGAGACGATGGATACCACGACGGACCGTCGAGGGTGTCTCGTCCCAAAACACTTAGAAATTCTGAAATTCATGTGCTGAAATCGACTCTCTAAACTCTGTGACGGACCTACAGGACGGACCGTCACAGGTACGACGAACCGTCGTGAGCCCCCGTTTCAAAACACTTCAACTCTTGAGAATTTGGTACAGGGAACGATTCTTTGAACGTCGTGATGGAAGTGCAGGACGGACCGTCACAGGCGTGACGGACCATCACAGACTCTTTAGTGAAAATTGAGTCTCTGATCTTTGCGACGACCTGCAGGACGGATCGTCGCAGGCACGACGGGCCGTCACAGGTTGCGTAAATCCCAGACTGGGTCGGATTTCTGTTAAGTTTTAAAGGGGAGTTTTGGACTATTCCTGCTATAATTATATATTTCGTGGGTTTATATTAAGAACTCAATTTCTTGGGGGATAAAAGAGGTAAATTTGAGTTAATTAGTGGGGTATTATTGTCATCTTTTACACTTAATTATATGTTAATTAGGATAAAAGAAAGATGGTTTGAATAAAGAAAATAAAAAGAACAAAGAGAGAGAGGGAGGATCGAACGAGAGAGAAGAAGAAAACGCTGCTTTGGGAAGATAGCTTGTTGATTCCAATTCTTCGGTGGAGGTAGGTTATGGTTTTGTTTTACGTTATTCGTAGTAAACTCTTAATAGTCAATGATATGTATTGGTAGTATTGTAAACTTGTCTATATGCTTAATTGTATGCTTGCATGAATATGATTATGTGATTGTGATAAAGTAAGCATGATGAAGCTATTGAATCCCAAATCTTGAAAGAAACCCTAATTTACTTTGTTAATGGGATTGATGACGCCTTAATATAAAAGAAGGCTTGATGAACTAAAGTACTGAGATTGATGATGCCTTGGTATAAGAGAAGGCTTGATGAATTTATAGAATGATGTTAGTGGATCGGAGTGTCACGTTCCGACACATAGTATTAGTGGATCGGAGTGTCACGTTCCGACACATAGTATTAAGGGATCGGGTGTCATGGACCGACACGTAGAATTAGGGGATCGGAGTGTCACGTATCGACACATATTATTAGGGGATCGGGTGTCACGAACCGACACGTAGAATTAGGGGATCGGAGTGTCACGTATCGACACATAGTATTAAGGGATTGGGTGTCACGGACCGACACGTAGAATTAGGGGATCGGAGTGTCACGTACCGACACATAGTATTCAGGGATCGAGTGTCACGAACCGACACGTAGAATTAGGGGATCAGAGTGTCACGTACCGACACATAGTAGTAGGGGATCGGAGTGTCACGTACCGACACAAGAGGAAGAAAGATAATGAATCTTGAAAGATGTTAATATACTCAACATAATGAACCTAATTCCCAAATGAGTATGGCATGGAGGCTTGAGTCCTCATGGATGAACTTGGTGGTACTTATTGATGATTATAGTACTTGTTGTGCTACATATTGAGTATTGTAGTCGATTTATGATATTAACTGATATATACTGTTTTCTATTTTGAGTTGGCCGATGATACTTACTCAGTACCCGTGTTTTGTACTGACCCCTACTTGTTTGTTTCTTTCTTTGTTATTTGTGGAGTGCAGCAAACGTTCCGTCGTCTTCAACTCAACCGTAATTCTAGCCAGTCTTCAATACACCGGACTTCAGGGTGAGCTAATGCTTCTAGCTTGGACTGGATCTTCTTTTTCAAGTCTTGATGCCTTGAATTTCCGGCATGGACTAGCTTTTTATGTATTTTAGTTTCTTAGATACTCTTAGATTAGTAATTTGATCATAGATGTTCTTGTGATGATGACTTCCAGATTTTGGGGATAATGAGTTATAAATTTTAGAAGTTTATTTAATTGATTTTAGTCGTTGAGTTTAAGTCTTCCGCATTGTATTTTATTCAATATGTTTGGGTTTAGATTGGTTGGTTCGCACACATAGTAGGTTAAGTGTGGGTGCCAGTCGCGGCTCGGTTTTGGGTCGTGACAAACTTGGTATCAGAGCATTAGGTTCGTTGGTCTCCTCATACAAGAACGAGTCTAGTAGAGTCTTAAGGAACGGTAGGGGGACGCCTTTACTTTTCTTTGAGAGGCTATAAGACTTTAGGAAAATTCTATTCTTTCATTCTTTCTTTCGTGCTAGTACTTGAGTCTAATTGGTATCTAGGTGATACAAATTGGTATCTGACCATCTTCACTCTATTTCGCAGATGGTTAGAACTAGAGCAACGACCGCACCAGCAGCGACACCGGCAAGACAAGATGCGTCTGAGCCAGCCACTGGGGCTGTAGCTCGAGGAGGATCAGTGGCAAGAGGCCATGGTATAGGTCGTGGGAGGACGTCCTCTAGAGGAAGGGGACGAGCACCTAGTCCATCTGGTACTAGGGCGGTGACTCCTCCACCGACTGAGGAAGTGATAAGAGAGGGTGAGGAAGAGGAAACTGAACAAGTGCAGAATGAGGAATTACCACCCCAACCTACCCCAGAGATGATTAATCAGGTTCTGGCCTATCTTAGTGGGTTGTCTGATCAGGGCCAAACACCTCCAGTGTTTTCTGCACCAACACCTCAGGTTCCGGAGGTACAACATGCGGCTACTGTGGCTCCCCGCATGGATGCCTCATTGGAAATAGGCACGTTTCCTCGTCTGACTACAGGGCCTATAATGACAAATGATCAGTATGAACTTTTCAGTAAGTTCTTAAAATTTAAACCTCCAGTCTTCAAGGGTGCAGAATCTGAGGATGCTTACGATTTTCTGGTTGATTGTCATTAGCTACTACATAAGATGGGTATAGTAGAACGGTTTGGTGTTGAGTTCGTGAGTTATCAGTTTCAAGGGAACGCCAAAATGTGGTGGTGGTCACATGTTGAGTGTCAACCAACAGAGGCCCCACCTATGACTTGGGCATCATTCTCTAGCTTGTTTATGGAGAAGTATATCCCCCGGACTTTGAGGGATAGGAAAAGAGATGAGTTCTTGAGCCTAGAGCAAGGTAGGATGTCGGTTACTGCATATGAGGCTAAGTTCCGTGCATTATCCAGGTATGCCACCCAACTTTGTTTCAGTCCACAAGAACGGATTCGCCGTTTTGTGAAGGGGTTGAGGTCAGAATTGCGGATTTCAGCCTTACAGGTAGCAGCCACGGCAAAATCCTTCCAAGAGGTGGTAGACTTTGTGATAGAGGTGGAAGGAGTGAAGCCAGATGACTTCACCACGACATCGACATCAAAAAGGTTTCGAAAGGGAGGTGAGTTTAATGGTTCTTACACTAGAGGACAGGGTTCAGGAGGTTACTCAGTCCGACCAATTCAGTCTTCACTACAGACTGTAGTTGGGGGTCCACCTCAGACCGGTCAACACTTCTCCGAGAGACCTATGCTTGACTCCAGAGAGTGTTATGGATGTGGGGAGACTGGACATATTAGGAGGAATTGTCCAAAACAGAGTTACAGACCCCCAATAGCTATAGGTAGAGGTGGTCATGGTAGAGGCCGTTTTTCTGGAGGACGTGGTGGTCGAGGTAATGGTGGTCACCAAAACGGCCGAGGTGATGGGAAAACTGGAGCCACTACGGCATAACATGGTAGGGGCAATAGATAGACTGGTGATAGGGCCCATTGTTACGCTTTCCCTGGGAGATCTGAAGCGGAGGCATTTGATGCTGTTATCACAGGTAATCATTTGGTTTGTGATTGCATGGCTTCTGTATTATTTGATCCTGGCTCCACGTTTTCATATGTATCTTCCTCATTTGCTAATGGTCTCAATTTACATTGTGAATTGCTTGACATACCTATTCGTGTGTCTACTCCGGTGGGTGAGTCTGTGATAGTTGAAAAAGTATATAGGTCTTGTTTGGTGACTTTTGCAGGGAGCAATACTTATGTAGACTTGGTTATCTTAGAAATGGTCGATTTTGATATAATTCTGGGTATGACTTGGCTTTCTCTGAATTTTGCGATCTTGGATTGTAATGCTAAAACTGTGACATTAGCCAAGCCTGGGACAGATCCGCTAGTGTGGGAGGGCGACTACACTTCCACTCCGGTTCGTATCATCTCCTTTCTTCGTGCTAAGAGAATGATTAGTAAGGGGTGTTTAGCTTTCTTGGCACATCTCAAGGATGACACTACTCAAGTACCTTCAATTGAGTCAGTTTCGGTAGTCTGTGCGTTTCTGGATGTGTTCCCCGCAGATCTTCCTGGTATGCCACCGGATAGAGATATTGATTTCTGTATTGATCTGGAACCTGGTACTCGCCCCATTTCTATACCCCCTTATAGAATGGCTCTCGCGGAGTTAAGAGAATTAAAAGCCCAACTTCAAGAGTTCTTGAGCAAAGGCTTCATTAGACCAAGTGCATCTCCTTGGGGTGCTCCGGTGTTGTTTGTGAAGAAGAAGGATGGGAGTTTTCGAATGTGCATAGACTACAGACAACTGAATATGGTGACTATTAAGAACAAGTATCCCATTCCTCGCCTTGATGACTTGTTCGATCAGTTACAAGGTGCTTGTGTCTTCTCTAAAATTGACTTGAGATCCGGTTACCATCAATTGAAAATACGGGCAACGGATGTGCCAAAGACTGCTTTTCGAACTAGGTATGGGCACTACGAATTTGTTGTAATGTCTTTTGGTCTTACGAATGCCCCTGCTGCTTTCATGAGCTTGATGAACGGGATTTTTAAGCCATATCTGGATCTCTTTGTGATCGTGTT
>JAPDHL010001910.1:5118859-5268597 GCA_032847665.1 Solanum chilense | reverse complement strand
TATGGATCGGAGTGTCACGTTCCGACACCAGGATGGTATATGGATCGGAGTGTCACGTTCCGACACAAGTAGTAGTAGTGGAGCGGAGTGTCACGTACCGACACAAGAGGAATAAAGATAATGAATCTTGAATTATGATAATATACTAAATCTTAAAGAACTAATTCCCAAATGAGTATGATGGGGAGGCGTGAGTCCTCATTGATGTGCTTGGTGTTATGACCAAGGGTTATGGTAATTGTTAATGCCGCATGTTAAGAATATTAGTTGATTTTATGTTATTATCTGATATATACTGTTTTCTATTTTGGGTTGGCCGATGATACCTACTCAGTACTTGTGCCTTGTACTGACCCCTATTTGTAAATTGTTTTCTTTGTTATTGTGGAGTGCAGCAAACGTGCCATCGACTTCGACTCGTCCGCAACTCTAGCCAGTCTTCATCACACCATATTTTAGGGTGAGCTATTGCTTCTAGCTTGGACTGGATCTTCTTCTTCACGTCTTGATGCCTTGAAGTTCTGGCATGGACTAGCTGTTTATTTATTTTAGCTTCTTAGATACTCTTAGATTTAGTAATTTGAGTGGTGATGACTTCCAGATTTTGGGAATAATGATTGATAAATTTTAGAAGTTATTTAATTGATTTCGTTAATGAGTTTTAAGTCTTCCGCATTGTATTTTGTTCAATATGTTGGGGTTTAGATTGGTTGGTTCGCTCACATAGTAGGATAACTGTGGGTGCCACTCGCGGCTCGTTTTGGGTCAATTTGCCTATGGAATCTACTTTTATTTGTTAGATCTATTAAAAATTCTATTAGATCAACGAGAGACACTCTCATATATGTATTCAATGGAGAATTATGTTTACCTTTGTAATTATCATTGTGAAAGTATAAATTGGATAACTCAAATTTAAACTTGAGTTTTTGAATTGCATGTAATTTTTAAGTTTCTGACATTATATAATTTAAATTTTAAATTTATATTTTAAGTTATACAAAAATGTATTTGATATGTTGAAAAGGTGTCATAATTTGAAATTAACAACATGATTTCATCTTTTGTTGAGTTAGTTAAGGAAAATTATAGTTATAATTTTATGAGAATTTGCACTTTTCACATAATAATTGTTTGATAACTTAATTTTTGAAAAAAAATATTAATATCTATATTGTAAGTTGTATGTTTTTACGTTTTGTAATTATTTCAAATAACTATTAATATAATTAATCTGTCTTTTTAATGAAGAAAAGAAATTACTATTTTAGAATTTAAGTTAGAGTCTTTTACTTAATAAAATCAATTGTTTTTTTCTGATAAAAATAACGTGTAAAAGAGTATTTAAAATCTTAAATTTTGAATTTTTCTTAAAAATTAATTAAATAATATAATTAAAAATTGATTAACCAAAGTATCTATTTAATAAATATATAATAGTATAATCTTTCCACAACCTCATCAATTATAACAAAACAGATATATAATAATAATACTAATAATAATAATAATAATAATAATAATAATAATAATAATAATAATAATAATAATAATAATAATAATAAACTTAATTATTAAATGTATGAAATTAATTTTGAAAATCACGTAAAAATAAAAATCAACCGATCTAATACTATTTTTAGGACTCTAAATTAATAACTATTTTTTATTCTAAACCGTTCTAAAAAAATAGGACTTTTAATGTTATTAAATAATAAATAACTATTTATTAAATGAGTTTAAAACCAAAAAGTTCTAAAAAAAAAGTAGGACTTTTAAGGGTATTAAATAATAAATAACTATTTTTAAATAAGTTTAAAACCAAACAAATCTACAAAATTTGGGGAAAATTCAATCTAAAGGAAAATTTTAAAAAAAACAATGTAGGTCTAAGATAAAAACAAAACAAACTTTGTAAAATTTTGATTTTATTTTAAACCCTTGAGGTTTTTGAATTCAAAATTGATGATAACTTCTATTTACAGTTTTGGAGTTTTTACTTATTTTGTTCTTTGTTTTCTCTTGCTATAAATACAAACACTGGATTCACGTTCTTTATTATGTGATTTATTTTTTTAAAAAAAATCATAGTTGAGTAATTTTCATTATGTTTATTGTCTTGGTAACAATTTAAAATATTTTTTTTTTATGAGTTTATTTCTTTGCACTATTTTTATAATAAAAATTTGAATAAAGAAAATATTCATCATGAAAAAGAGAATCTTCATTTGAAAGATCCAAATTCTTACATAAGATTAAAATGAAGGTATTGCAACTTAGTATCAAATAGAGTATATATATTACAAAATATAGTTATAGTGTACACATAAGCAAGAAGAATCTTCTTAGCGTAAATTATCACTTAATTCATTAAATATAAATTAATTAGTTTGATTACTAATTTCCTTTTTTTTTTATTATTATTATTATTATTATTATTATTATTATACTTATTATACTTATAATTATAATATTTATACGTATTAATATAATTATTATATTTATAATTATGACACAACCTTTTTAGTTTCAAAAGGAAGTTACACACGTTCTTTATTTCGACAAAATATGTCTATGTCTGAAATAAAATTACATTTCTAAAACTAACTTGTTTACATCTACTTAAAATTTAAATTATTGTTAATTGTTTTAAAATTTTATATATAAAAAACTATAACAAAAAATATTACTACAAAATAATCAACAAACAATTGACATTTGCAGTGCAACCCTTGAAAGTTTCGTATTTTAAATAATAAAATATGTATTTAAAGTGTCCTTTAATTTTAACACTTTGCCTTTTTATGTTTTATTTAATCCTCTTTACTTATTTTGATATGTGCTTGAAATTTACTCAATTTAAATACAACACATTTGAAATTAAATTTAGAATCAAATCAAAACGAAAGATTTTAAAAAAAAAAAAGAGAACGAAACAATGAATAGGTAAAAAAAATATTTTAAGGTAAAAGAAATTTTATTAACTTAATTTCATAAAAGATAAAGAAAATAAAATATTTTTTCAAAAAATAAAAATTAATATTGAAACACATGGTAGGCGAGCGTGTACAAACACAACCAATTTGGTGGTTGAAGGTGACATTTCAGCACAAAAGGTGCAAAAACATGAAAAAAAAAATTGAGCTAGGATGATAATAGGACCTTAGTTAAGTTTGAGTATGTCTCTTGTCGACATTCATTTCCATGTGTCGATCATCATTCAATAGTTTTATTCTCCGAGTTAAATTAACAATGAATAAAATAAGTACTAGAAACATAACAATCTAAAAGACTAATGTGATTATTTGTCCAAAGTCTTACAATGATTTTATTTAAAGGATAAAAATATGAGAATACGACTATTAATTATTTAGATATTATACTACGATAAAAAGTCTGTAAAATAAAAATAATAAACAGAATCTTCGCCAAAGAACGTGTAAGCATCACAAATATTTTCCAAAATTTAAATTTTAAAAAGAAAAAACTATAATTGAGCATGAGATGAAACTGGTCTCTTATTTCCAGGTTTTTTCTTCTTAATCAAACATAGATAATGACAATTTTGACAAATTTAAAGAAAGCATGACTCACTTGTTAGGCTTTATGCGTTTTCTTTTCTATGACCCACATAGGAACGGTGACCCTACCCTATAAAGTGAAAGAAATTAGACATTATTTACTTTGAAATAAATAATATTTTTAAGAAACTCATAAGTTTCATAGTAAAACCGTCTCCTGGAATAAGATGTATTTTCACCAATAAAATTCATATCCAAATTGATCATTTCGTCATGTTCTTGAAAGTATTCACATTCCACATTTTACAACTCATAAACCTAATTATTAAATCATCTGCATGCATAATCAACTCTTAAAAAAAGAATAAGTTATTGACAATCCAATTGAAACCAAGAATTATAGATTAAGCAATCTATATTATGATATAGACTACAAAAAGATCAAAAAAATAATTAAAAAATGTAATTGTGTATATATCAATACAAGTTTAAAAAAATCATTGATATATAAATGTTCCAGAGTACAAGTTTCATGTTTGAAAAAGAAGTATATATAACTTATTTTCGAAAAATAAATTCAACTCAAAATTTATAGAAAAAATATGTCACGACCCAAAACGATTCGTGAGTGGCACCCACACTTACCTCCTTAGGTGGGCGAACCAACACATGTAAACCCCAACATATACAAATAGTTCAACTATAAATAGTACAAATAATGCGGAAGTTGCAAAGATACGAACCAACCAATTTAAATAAGTTTCTAAAGAATAATACTTATCATCCCAAAATCTGATAGTCATCACATCAAGGACATCTAATCTCCAATACTAAGTCTAAGAATATCGAATACACTAAAATAAAAGAATAAAATGGTATGTGTCTGAAAGTATAGGACGTCATGTCATGACCGAGAGAATCCAACACGAGCTTGAATGGATAGCTCACCCTGGAACTTGATATGCGGGAGGCTGGCTAGAGCTGAGGGAAATCAGAAGTCATAGGTACACTCGCTGCATTTCATAAAAGGAAAACAACGAAGAAAACAAGTAGGACTCAGTACGAGGCAACATGTACTGAGTAAGTATCATCCTTCAACCCAAAATAGTAACTAATATACAAAGAATAATAGTATGAACTCAACTATAGCACTTAACATGTGATAAGCAACAAACAACATGAACAAGTTCAATAACAATAAAGTAAGCACATATTAAGTCAACGGTATCAAGATCACACATGAGGACTCATGCCTCCAAAACAAACCATTTTGGGAGTTGAGTTCTTTGAGATTGAATATCTTCCATTAATTCAACATATTTATCCTTTAATATTATCGTGTCGGAACGTGACACTCCGATCCAAAAATACCGTGTCGGAACGTGACACTCCGATCCAAAAATACCGTGTCGGAACGTGACACTCCGATCCAAGAATATCGTGTCGGAACGTGACACTCCGATCCAAGAATGCCGTGTCGGAGCGTGACACTCCGATCCAATTATACTATTAATTTATCCTTTATTATCACCGCTTTCAATTCATTGTTATATTATTTTCATCAAGCCTTCTTTATACAAGGCATCACTTCGATAGATAGGATTAGAGAATATAAATTATACGGTCTCAGGATGTCAGACCAATCACAAACCACACAACAAAACCACACAATCACACAGTCAAGTACATAGAGAACTTCACAATATCATTCAAGGCATATCAATCACTATTAAGAGTTTACTATCAAATAGCATAAACCATAACCTACCTCCACCGAAGAATCGAAGTCAAGTAAGCAACTTCTTCAATGCTTTTTCTTTCCTCAATGACTCTGAATCTTTCCAATCTATAAAGTATATGATATTTGTATGTAGACACACTCAATTGTTTATCAAGTTACAACATTGATTTCAATTAATAGGTCAAATCCGATATATCTTGAATTTCAGACTAAGCTTAAGACTCAATTTCTTTAATATTATAAATGAAATAGAACACACATAAGGTTTAATTACCCATCTCAATATATCATAATTCCATTCATAATATGATATACAAATCCATAATATTATTAAAATAAATTCCACTGGTTACGGACCAGCAACAACCAACACCTTAATTGATCATTAATCCAAAGTCAATTCATTAACTAACCAATCATTATTCTTCACTAATTATCCACCAATTCTTATCTTTTCCAAGTCCAAGAACGTTAACAACATTTACCATTTGAAATTTAACTCACCACTCCATTCTCTTCTTTCCATTCACAAACTAATTCAATGTAATAATATTAATTACATAATCTCTACATGCATGACACTCCAACTCCACCAATGGCCTTAACGATAGACATACAACATTACATTTAATAGACTAATAATAATTTTCTTTAATTATCAAACCAACATCTACGTTGCCAAGAAAATATTTTCATTCAACCTATTTTTAACCAAACACACTAAATATAATAATATTATCTATCAACTAAAAATTAATAACATTATTATATTATTACTAAGCAACACCAACAATTATATCTATATATTCTCTCATATAATTACTTAATAATTTCTATTCTTCTTTTCAATCATCAACCTAAATTCTTTTCCAAATTTCAAGGCACTTTAGTGGGTATTAAATCCACTCAAATTACACACACTAATATTAACAATTTGCCTTGTCAAATCAATATTTACATATGCATACATGTAACGACCTGTTTAGTCGTTTTGAGCAGCAGATTTTATTTCTGGAAAAACTGTCTGAGTCGACGGAACCCATGACGGACCGTCATGGGCACGACGGACCGTCGAGGGGGTCTCGTTCCAAAACACTTAGAATTCTGAAATTTGGGTACTGAAATCGACTCTCTGAACTTCGCGACGAAATGGCAGGACGGACCGTCACAGGTATGACGGGCCGTCACAGACCCTTGGTAAAATTTAAGTCTCTGAACTTTGTGACGGAAGCAGCAGGACGGACCGTCGCAGGCACGACGGGCCGTCACAGGCTGCGTAATCCCAGGCTGGGTCGGATTTCTGTTAAATGTTTTAAGGGGCGTTTTGGAATATTTCTGCTTATAATTATAAAGTTAGTGGTTTAATATTAATAATTCAATTACTTGGGGAATAAAGGAGATAACCCTGAGTTAAATAGTGGGTTAATTTATCATCTTTTATACTTAATTATATGCTAATTAGGATAAAAGAAAGAGGGTTTGAATAAAGAAAAATGGAAAGAACAAGAAAGGGAGAAATGATCGAGAGAGAGAGGAACGAAGAGGGAAACAACGCTTTGGGAATTCGCTTGCTTGATCATGAATCTTCGGTGGAGGTAGGTTATGGTTTATGCTATTCGCAGTAAACTCTTAATAGCGAATGATATGTATTGGGTAGTCTTGTAAACCCTTCTATATGCTTAATTATATGCGTGCATGAATGTGATTATATGATTGTGATAAAATAAGCATGATGAAGCTATTGAATCCTAAATCTTGAAAACCCTAATCTACTTTGTTAATGATGATGCCTTGGTATAAAAGAAGGCTTGATGAACGAATGTAGTGAGATTAGGGGATCGGGTGCCACGTTCCGGTACCAGGATAGTAATAGAGGATCGGGTGCCACGTTGCGGTACCACGATAGAATGAAGATCGGAGTGCCACGTTCCGGTACTAGGATAGAATGAGAATCGGAGTGCCACGTTCCGGCACCAGGATAGTATATGGATCGGGTGCCACGTTCCGGTACCAGGATAGAATGAGGATCGGAGTGCCACGTTCCGGCACCAGGATAGAATATGGATCGGGTGTCACGTTCCGACACCAGGATAGAATGAGGATCGGAGTGCCACGTTCCGGCACCAGGATAGAATATGGATCGGGTGTCACGTTCCGACACCAGGATAGTATATGAGGATCGGAGTGTCACGTTCCGGCACCAGGATAGTATATGGAGCGGAGTGTCACGTACCAACACGAGAGGAATAAAGATAATGAATCTTGAATGATGTTAATATACTCAATTTAATGAACCTATTTTCCAAATGAGTATGGTATTGAGGCTTGAGTCCTCATGGGTGTACTTGGCGTTATTTATTAATGATTATAGTACTTGATGTTGCTATAGATTGAGTATTGTAGTTGATTTTATGATGTTATCTGATATATACTGTTTTCTATTTTGAGTTGGCCGATGATACCTACTCTGTACTTGTGTTTTGTACTGACTCCTACTTGTATGTTTCTTTCCTTGTTATTTGTGGAGTGCGGAAAACGTACCGTCGTCTTCAACTCAACTGCAACTCTAGCCAGTCTTCATTACACCGGATTTCAGGGTGAGCTAATGCTTCTAGCTTGGATTGGATCTTCCTCTTCATGTCTTGATGCCTTGAACTTCCGGCAAAGACTACCTTTTTACTTATTTTAGCTTCTTAGGTACTCTTAGATTAGTAATTTGAGGATAGATGTTCTTGTGATGATAACTTCCAGATTTTGGGGATAATAATAGTTATTGAATTTTAGAAGTTATTTAATCGATGTTCATTAATGAGATTTAAGTCTTCCGCATTACTTTTTGTTGATATTGTTTTGAAATGTTGGGTTTTTGTATTGGTTGGTTCGCTCACATAGGAGGGTAAGTGTGGGTGCCACTCGCGGCTCGGTTTTGGGTCGTGACAAACTTGGTATCAGAGCATTAGGTTCGTTGGTCTCATCACACAAGAACGAGTCTAGTAGAGTCTTAAGGAACTGTAGGGGGACGCCTTTACTTTTCTTTGAGAGGCTATAAGACTTTAGGAAAATTCCATTCTTTCTTTCTTTCTTTCGTGCTATTACTTGGACCCAATTGGTATCTAGGTGATACAAATTGGTATCTGACCATCTTCACTCTATTTCGCGGATGGTTAGAACTAGAGAAACAACGGTGCCAACACCAACACCGGCAAGACAAGATGCAACTGAGCCAGCCACTGGGGCTGTAGCTCGAGGAGGATTAGTGGCAAGAGGCCGTGGTAGAGGTCGCGGGAGGACGTCCTCTAGAGGAAGAGGACAAGTAACTAGCCCATCTGGGACTAGGGCGGTGACTCCTCCACGGACTGAGGAAGTGATAAGAGAGGGTGGGGAAGGGGAGAACGAACAAGTGCAGAATAAGGAATTACCACCCCAACCTACCCCAGATATGATTAATCAGGTTCTTTCCTACCTTAGCGGGTTATCTGATCAAGGCCAGACACCTCCAGTGTTTTCTGCACCAGCACCTCAGGCTCCGAAAGTACGACAGGCCGCTGCTGAGGCTCCCCGCATGGATGCCTCATTGGAAATAGGCACATTTCCTCGTTTGACTACAGGGCCTATAATGACAAGTGATCAGCATGAACTTTTCAGTAAGTTCTTGAAATTGAAACCTCCAGTCTTCAAGGGTGCTGAATCGGAGGATGCCTACGATTTTCTGGTTGACTATCATGAGCTACTACACAAGATGGGTATAGTAGAACGATTTAGTGTTGAGTTTGTGACCTATCAGTTTCAAGGGAACGCCAAAATGTGGTGGCGGTCACATGTTGAGTGTCAACCAATAGAGGCACCACCTATGACTTGCGCATCATTCTCTAGCTTGTTTATGGAGAAGTATATACCTCGTACTTTGAGGGATAGGAGGAGACATGAGTTTCTAAGCCTAGAGCAAGGCAGGATGTCGGTTACTGCTTATGAGGCTAGGTTTCGTGCACTTTCCAGATATGCCACCCAGCTTTGTTTCAGTCCACAAGAACGGATTCGCCGTTTTGTGAAGGGGTTGAGGTCAGAGTTGCGGATTTCAGCCTTACAGGTAGCGGCTACAGCGAAATCCTTTCAGGAAGTTGTAGACTTCGTAATAGAGGTGGAGGGAGTGAAGCCAAATGACTTCACCATGGCATCGACATCAAAAAGGTTTCGAAAGGGAGGTGAGTTTAATGGTTCTTACTCCAGAGGGCAAGGCTCAGGAGGTTATCCTGCCCGACCCATTCAGTCTTCACTACAGACTGTAGTTGGGGGTCCACCTCAGACCGGTCAACATTTCTCTGAGGTTGGAGGTTATCCCCAGACTTCGTCATTCTCACAGAGACCCATGCTTGACTCTAGAGAGTGTTATGGATGTGGAGAGAGTGGATATATTAAGAGATATTGTCCAAAACAGAGTTACAGACCCCCAATAGCCAGAGGTAGAGGTGGTCATGGAAGAGGCCGTCATGCTGGAGGACGTGGTGGTCGAGGTAATGGTGGTCACCAAAATGGCTGGGATGATGGGCAAAATGGAGCCACTACGGCACAACATGGTAGGGGCAACGGACAGACAGGTGATAGGGCCCATTGTTACGCTTTCCCCGGGCGGTCTAAAGCGGAGACATCTGATGCTGTTATCACAGGTAATCTTTTGGTTTGTGATTGCATGGCGTCTGTATTATTTGATCCTGGATCCACATTTTCATATTATTTGATCCTGGCTCCACATTTTCATATTTAATCGGGTGCCACGTTCTGGTACCAGGATAGAATGAGGATCGGAATGCCACGTTCCGGCACCAGGATAGTATATGGATCGGGTGACACGTATTGGTACCAGGATAGAATGAGGATCGAAGTGCCACGTTCCGGCACCAGGATAGAATATGGATCGGGTGTCACGTTCCAAACCAGGATAGAATGAGGATCGGATTGCCACGTTCCGGCACCAGGATAGAATATGGATCGGGTGTCACGTTCCGACACCAGGATAGTATATGAGGATCGGAGTGTCACGTTCCGACACCAGGATAGTATATGGAGCGGAGTGTCACGTACCAACACGAGAGGAATAAAGATAATGAATCTTGAAAGATGTTAATATACTCAATTTAATGAACCTATTTCCCAAATGAGTATGGTATTGAGGCTTGAGTCCTCATGGGTGTACTTGGCGTTATTTATTAATGATTATAGTACTTGATGTTGCTACAGATTGAGTATTGTAGTTGATTTTATGATGTTATCTGATATATACTGTTTTCTATTTTGAGTTGGCCGATGATACCTACTCAGTACTTGTGTTTTGTACTGACTCCTACTTGTATGTTTCTTTCCTTGTTATTTGTGGAGTGCAGCAAACGTACCGTCGTCTTCAACTCAACCGCAACTCTAGCCAGTCTTCATTACACCGGATTTCAGGGTGAGCTAACGGTTCTAGCTTGGACTGGATCTTCCTCTTCATGTCTTGATGCCTTGAACTTCCGGCATGGACTAGCTTTTTACTTATTTTAGCTTCTTAGGTACTCTTAGATTAGTAATTTGAGGATAGATGTTCTTGTGATGATGACTTCCAGATTTTGGGGAAAATAATAGTTATTGAATTTTAGAAGGTATTTAATCGATGTTCATTAATGAGATTTAAGTCTTCCGCATTACTTTTTGTTGATATTGTATTGAAATGTTGGGTTTTTGTATTGGTTGGTTCGCTCACATAGGAGGGTAAGTGTGGGTGCCACTCGCGGCTCGGTTTTGGATCGTGACAATACAAGTATTAAAATATGATAAAAATCTCTATACCTGAAGTCGACCGTCAAACTTGTCGGCAGTGCCAAGAACCGAGAGAATAGGCGCATGCTATCTGTCCTCTGATAACTAAACAATAAAACCCTTCTTTCTTCTATTTAATTAATTTATATATGGGTATAAATTATGGATGAATAAAATATTATATCCAATTAATTTTAGTATTACCTTCTTTAACCATCAACTAAATTATTATTAAAACTACCCTATTAATTTTATGATTATAATTATGAATAGTCCAAAACACCCACTTAAATCTATAAGAAAGTATTTTCTAACATAAAAATTTCTAGTGCCCAAACCGACTACATGGGTTGTTACAAAATAATTTTTAAAAAGATTCGCCACTTAATTTTTTCTTGTAAGAAATAAATAAAACTTGTAATTTTCCAAAGACTTAAGCAATCAAATATTTGAAAGAAAACCCCAAGGGTGTTCGGGGTTTAATTCCCGCTTTGAGAAGGGTTATAGCATTTGAAGCATCCGCTAACGTGTGCTTGACCTACGATTTGACTAAAACTTGACTAACTTTGAGATAAATAAAATAACACATTATTTACTTGAAAGGAAATGAACATAATTTATAAATTTATATCTAAATGAAGTATTAAATAAATATGTAAACTTTAAATACTTCAATTGAAACATAATAACTATCTTTTAGAAATTTAATTAAATTAAATTCGAATAAAACAAAGGTTAGAAAGTTAATACAAATAAACAAATAATAAGAAGTAAGGAAGTAAAGTCAAAATTTGGGATTTTGTCCCAACATGTCCTAACTCTAAAAAAGAGTCAGCCACAAATAGATGGATTTCAGCCCATTAGCTTCTCTAGGACCTGTTGTGCAAAACAAAAATTGGGCTTGGCCTATTCTCATGCCTAAAAGACTTAATATACACCGATTGTAAACCAGTGTATACAAGTTGTATATTGGTTCTTATTTTTGTTTATCAGATTGTATACCAAGTGTATATAGTCTAATTCAGCATTCAATACATGTATTCATTTTTTGGCTCTGTATTTGTTGCACTCAATCCGTATATCAATGTATACTGAGTGCATACGGATCGTATATCAGTTTATTTTCAACTTTCCAAGACCTGTATTTTGCTTTTGGAACCTCTAATTAATTTTTTTCACTTGAACACTCAACAATAGGCAATAAATGAAGTCCATTAGACTTGGATTAGATTTACATGCATAAAAATAAAATCACATAAAAACCATATTCGATCCATGAGATACACGAAAATATTTGCATCTCCTAGTTGTACTCTCCAAAAATCGGTACAATATATTACTATTGCATCGATTTTTGGAAAATACAACTAGAAGATGTAAATATGATATATCTACTCATGCAAGGGTTGGAACTTTATTAAGAAAAAAAGATTACTAATCATTAAATGGAGAAAATAAAGGCTCATGAGCAAGAAGAATTCATAATACTTAACAAACACAAGTAAAGAGATTAATAAATATATTAAAATTCAAGATTTAATCTATTTTTTATCAATACAATTGGTATAAGGGACAAGTGCCCCCCCAGACTATGACCGAAATATTAGTGTACACATTCGTTTGAAGGGAAGTGATGGATGCATCAATTGGGCACAAGTCATTTTTAATTGGTAACTTTTAATTAGACCTTTGGGATGTCTTAGTTAGTATGGCGGTTGGTTATCCACATGCATGACCCGAGATTGATCCCCCCTCAATGTCTTCTGAGTCGAGTCTGTCGCATAGGGATTGCCTAGTGCGGTTTACATTACATGTGTGGTTTGCAGGCAAGGCTATTACACAGTGGAGAGTGGTCACCCGAACAAAAGATGCTGTGGCATAGGTTGTAGCGGCCGCCGAGTACCCTGTGTTCCAAAAAAAACTTTATAATTAGTTAGTGTACATATTTATTAATTTTGCAATGTATATATATTTAATAATTTTTATTTCTTACTCTTGTAAAATATTTATTTAAATTTCTTTCTCAATTTATTTTTCAAAAAATTTAATTTATCATCTTTTCACTTTTATTTATTTTTTAATAAATGGGGTATATATATATATATATATATATATATATATATATATATATATATATATATATATATATATATATATATATATATATATATATATATATATATATATATATATATATATATATATATATATATGTCTTATTTGGTCCTCTTCACTTATTTGATACAGTACAAGAAAAAAGGCCTTTAACGAGAGAAAATATTATCGCAAAAATATCAATTCCGGTTGTTATAAGTCAACAACAACGGAAATTTTTTCGATCGCCACCGATTGTTAAAAACTCCTTAGTTAAATGTTAACAACCGAAATGTACGATCCTTAAAATTTAATGATCGAAATATTTGGTCTTTTAAAAACTTTAACGACTGGCAAAAGTCTAGTAGTAACTCTTTTTAGAGACCAACTTTTTCCTTCGCTAATTGAAAATTTAATCGTTAACCTCTGGTCACAACACAAATTCATTCATTATAAGTGCTTATAGGAACCAAATTACAGTAATAATGTATTTAAATTATCACATAAAAACAACCATTATCTATATAAATTTTCATAGTTAATTACAAAAATTGAACTTATCACATTATAAAAAAATATTCTTATCCAAATGATACTACATTGCATTGCCAACTTATTTATACCAATACCATGAAATATAATTATACTATTAAAATGAATATCTTTTAAACAATCTCAAAGAAATAGATTCCTTATTTAGGGAAATATTCCGCAAAAGATGGAGAATTACATGAATGTCCAATCCTAACTTCATCCACAATAGCAGGATCCAGATTAACAAATATAGGTCTAGGTGTACTATGTCACTGCAAGTAATGTCTCACTTCAAAGTTATAAACATGATATATATGCATAAAAATTCTTATTAATATTAGGAAAAATACATAAAAACCCCTCTAAACTTGGTCCGAAAACTCACTTTAGCACTTCAACTACACAGGCGTTTAAATACCCCTCTTAACATCTTTGAAATGAATTAAAAACCACTCTAGGGATGACATGAAAAAGTGAGCGAATTTACTCTCCTAATAGCGTGTAAAGGAGTTAAAAAAAGAAAAAATATATAATAAATTCATACACATGACGCTTTTTATTGGTCAATATATAATAAATATTTTAAATATTATTTCTTAGTATATTAACTTATATTAAAATATTTGAATAAATTTATTGGCCCATAAAAACTTTAACTTTATTCTTTTTATTTTGTTGTCTTCGCCGTTATAGATTCTTCACCTTTGACTCTATTAACTACTTCGGTTTCACAATCTCTTTAGTAATCCACAAAACCCAACACCACCATCTTATTATTGACGTTAATTTCACACATAAATTTTATCAATTTTCACCATAGCGAAAAAACTTGCTAGTTTACCGAATTTTGCGGAGGCAGAATCAGTGATTTTTTTGCTTTTTGATTTTTTTGAAGACAAAAGAAGTGATAGTAGATCCTTTATCTCTACGGTGTTGGACGTTTACCAAATAAAACACGAAAGGAAGAGAAATAGGTTGATTGTTGTTTTGTTTCTCCGTCTAAGAGCTTCGAAGCTCACTATTAATGGTGTTTTAAGGAAGAAAATGATGGAGAAGTGGTGATCGATTGTTTTTTGGTTTTTAAAGAATCTATTAATGGAGCTTCGGCAGTGATTCCAGAGTTACTATGAAAAGAATTTGGATGGTGAATGTACTTAGAAAATATGGAGATGAAAAAAATGAACATTGAAGAGCTAGAATGGTGAAGAAGAAGGAAGAAGAAAGAAGTGAGGAGGTTGGTGTAGGACTGGTATGGGGTAACTAAAAATGGGTGAACATTTTTAATTTTAATTTTAGAAAATGCACTTTGAATTAATTAATTAGTCTTAGACCAACTTTGAAGCTCTCACTCTTATTAGATTCATTTGGTCACGAAATCAAGTAATTGCAAAAAGTACTAAGGAAAGAGTTGAGATTTTTCATATAAATACTCTTTCAATTATTCAAACAAGTACTATGTAGTATACATTAAAAGATAGAACAGATAAAGGGAAATAATCTTTTATGAGATTAGAGAAAATGAAGGCAAACTATTGAAAGAAAAAAACATATGCAATTATGAATAATGAGAACTGAATAGATATTTCTTATCTATGAAATAAGAAACAACTAGTTCATAGTCAACCTCAAATTGTGTACTAATATGAATTGAATAAACTTACTTTGCCTCTCTTTATTCTTAATCTTCTTTCCTGCAAGATCATATCAAGTAGGTTCCTCATATTTGTATGTCAAAAAGTATTACAAGGAGCAACATTAAAAGACAATATGTAATTCAATAGAAAGCAAAAATTCATAAATTAATCAGAACATATTATTAAACATTTAGAATAAGTTATCCTTAGAATACCCATGAACAAAAAGAACAGAGCAACATGTAATATGAGCGCTGCATCCCATGGGTTAAAATGTCTAGCATGGGTCATCCTCTCTTACCACTGATCAGCTACTCATTTGTATCATATGTCTTATAGAAATAATAATGCACTAAAGGGTTAAAATGTCTAGCATGAGTCATCCTCTCTTACCACTGATCAGCTACTCATTTGTATCATATGTCTTATAGAAATAATAACACACTAAAGTAAAGAAAAGAATGTAACATACATGATTCCACAAGTATAAGCAAAGATGGTCTCTAATTCTTATCTATTGGTATTTGGTTTCAATTCAGCTCTCATTTTACATATGGTTAGGCCTTATATATTGAGTACATTCTTTCTTATTGATGTTCCTTATTAAGGACGTTGCATTTCATGTTGTAGGTACATGTACTTAACTAGTAGATTTGCCCAATAGAAGCACATCATACTCAGCAGTTGTTGGTGAGCTCCAGGTTGATTCGATGCTTTGTCGAGTCTTTATTACGAATATTTCATTGTCGCACAGTCATGGATCCCAGTAGAGGCTTTATAGACATTGTAAAGCTATCATCCGTATTCATAGTTTCACTTGTCACATTATCGTGGTTAGCTAGTCAGCCTGTGTTGTGTATGAAGTTTCTCATTAGTAAATATATCTGCATAGTATTAGTTTACCTGCGCATCATAGGTGACTCATAAAACATGTGAATATATAGTAGTTTCTGTCTCACCTAGGGTTGGGGTGTGACATTTTTCCACCATAATTCCAATATCAAAACCATCCCCATCGATAATTATTGAAGAAACTAAGTTATACAGATCAAAAAATGGATTTGAGGAGTAAAAACCTTCCCTTTGGCGCTAGAAGAGGTAGAAAAATTACAGAATAAAATATTTGGGGTTTATTTCCAACTTAAGTTGTGTCTTTCCCGCCACATCGGTCCTCACCTCGCTACAACAGCACCACCCTGGAGGGAAAATCCCACCTTTGCGGCTTGCACATAAACAATGACCTCATTTAAGAGTTCCACACCACACCCATACTTCACAACACACCTTCATCCCATGACAGTCAGATAATACCGCTAAGATATGTTTCGGGAGTTCTTCTCGCCTGAATTCAATTTAGTTAGGCTGTATAGGCACCTTAACGTCTTAGCTATCTCTTATGCAATTAAAATATCTTATTAAATAACCCAATCCTTACCAAATATACCTTGAGTTGCATGACTTCGATTTCGTACGAATCATGACTAGGCTAGGAAGTTCCAAGTTACTACGAAAAGCTTTCCGCCCTAATTCTTTCACAGTTGGATCTCTAAAACGACGGGAACATGTCATTACAATATATATCAATTTATTGATCACTTGTCCCTGAGTGAAAATCTAGGAGAAAAGGGCTTAAGAAAGTGTAGAGTAGTATCTGAATCGTCGAATAACTGGGCTACTTGTCTCGCATGTCCTTATGTTCCAAACATCGCGATCAAGAATTTGAACTGATTTTTCCTCATACTGTCATGACCCAAAACGAGCCGCGAGTGGCACCCACATTTATCCTCCTATGTGAGCGAACCAACAAATCTAAACCCCAATCATTTACCCATAATGAACAAAATAAAATGCGGAAGACTTAAAACTCATTAATATAACCAATAAATAACTTCTAAAATTTATTAACTATTATCCCCAAAATCTGGAAGTCATCACCACAAGAACATCTATCCTCAAATTACTAAATCTAAGAGTATCTAAGAAGCTAAAATAAATAAACAGCTAGTCCATGCCAGAACTTCAAGGCATCAAGACGTGAAGAAGAAGATCCAGTCCAAGCTAGAAGCAATAGCTCACCCTGAAATCTGGTGTGATGAAGAATGGCTAGAGTTGCGGACGAGTCGAAGTCGATGGCACGTTTGCTGCACTCCACAATAACAAAGAAAACAATTTACAAGTAGGGGTCAGTACAAGGAACATGTACTGAGTAGGTATCATCGGCCAACTCAGAATAGAAAGCAATATATATTGAACAATAACATAAAATCGACCACAATACTTAACAGGTGACAATCAACAAGTCAAGAATCATTTGCAACAACACCAAAACACATCTATGAGGACTCAAGCCTCCACACCATACTTATTTAGGAATTAGGTTCTTCTAATTGAGTATATTAACATAATTCAAGATTCATTCTCTTTATTCCTCTTGTGTCGGTACGTGACACTCCGATCCCCTACTATCCTGGTGTCGGAACGTGACACTCTGATCCCATACTATCCTGGTGTCGGAATGTGACACTCCGATATCATACTATCCTGGTGTCGGAACGTGACACTCCAATCCCATACTATCCTGGTGTCGGAACGTGACACTCCGATCCCATACTATCCTGGTGTCGGAACATGACACTCCGATCCTCTACTATCCTGGTGTCGGAATGTGACACTTCGATCCACTACTTCTACGTGTCAGTTCGTGACACCCGATCCCCTAGTCTCATTCTTTTAGTTCATCAAGCCTTTTTTTTATACCAAGGCATCATCATTAACGAAGTGGATTTAAGATTTAAGATTCACAACCTCATCTTTCCAATCCATTACAATTACATAATCACATCATGCAAGCACACAATTAAGCATATAGAAGACTTTACAATACTACCCAATACATATCAATCGCTATTTAGAGTTTACTAAGAGATAGTATAAACCATAACCTACCTCCACCGAAGAATTCGTGATCACGCAAGATACTCCTCAAAATCTTTGCTTTTCTCTTCGTTCTCTCTTCTCTCGCTCGTTCGTTCTCCCTTTTCTCTCTCTGTTCTTTCTATTTTTCTTAATCAAACCCTTTTTCTTTTACCCTAATTGTCATATAATTAAGTATAAAAGATGATAAAAATAACCCACTATTTATTTCAAGGTTATCTCCTTTAACCCCCAAGTAATTGAATTACTAACATTAAACAACTAACTTTATAATTATAAGCATGAATAGTCCAAAACGCCCCTTAAAAACTTTTAACAGAAATCCGACTCAGCCAGGGTTACGCAGCTTGTGACGGTCCGTCATGACTGTGACGGTCCGTCCTGCAGGTCCGTCATAAAGTTCAGAGAGTTAATTCTGTGGAAAGATTTGTGATGGTCCATCGTGCCAACGACGGTCCGTCCTGCCATTGCGTCGTGAAGTTCAGAGAGTCGATCTCAGTACCCAAATTTTCAGAATCTAAGTGTTTTGGAACGATACCCCCTCGACGGTCCATCGTGCCCATGACGGTCCGTCGTGGGATCCGTTGACCCAGACAGTTATTACCAGAAATAAACTCTACTGCTCAAAACGACTAAACAGGTCGTTACAATAGATACCAATTTACCCATCGTTCATCCTCGAACGATCACAAGAAGAAAAACAAGGGCGAAAAGGAGTACCTGAATCTGTAAACAGGTGTGGGTATCTTTCTTGCATATCAGCCTCCTTCTCCCAAGTGGACTCTTCAACTGGTCGATTCTTCCATTGAACTTTTATGGATGCAATCTCCCTTGATCTCAACTTGCGGATTTCTCTATCTAGAATGGCAACAGGCTCCTCCTCATAAGACAAATTCTCATCAAGAAGAACTGAATCCCAACAAATAATGTAGTTTCCATCCCCATGGTATCTTTTCAGCATAGACACATGAAATACCGGGTGCACTCCTGAGAGTCCTGGAGGCAAGGCTAATTCATAAGCCACCTCCCCTACCCACTTAAGTACTTCAAATGGTCCAATATACCTTGGGCTTAGCTTACCTCTTTTACCAAACCGCATCACCCCTTTCATGGGTGAAACCTTTAGCAAGACTTGTTCACCCTCCATGAACTCCAAGTCTCTAACCTTTCGATCTGTATATTCCTTTTGCCTACTTTGCGCCGCTAAAAGCTTTTCTTGAATGAATTTCACTTTCTCTAATGATTCCCTCAGAAGATCAGTACCCCAGGGCCTCACCTCGAATGCATCAAACCAACCAATGGACGACCTACATCTCCTCCCATACAATGCTTCGAATGGGGTCATATCAATACTTGAGTGATAGCTATTATTGTATGAGAACTCTGCTAAGGGTAAGAAGTTATCCCAATGACCACCAAATTCTATCACACATGCACGAAGCATATCCTCCAATACCTGAATCGTTCGCTCAGACTGTCCATCTGTCTGAGGGTGGAATGCAGTACTAAGATCCAACTTAGTACCTAATTCAGCATGCAATGTTCTCCAAAACTTAGAAGTAAATTGCGTACCTCTATCTGATATGATGGAAAGTGGAACTCCATGCAAACGAACGATTTCTCAGATATAGAGTATGGCTAACTTCTCTGCATTGTAAGTCACCTTGACCGGAATGAAGTGAGAAGACTTAGTTAATCTGTCTACGATTACCCAAATAGAATCAAACTTACCCAATGTCTTTGGAAGACCAACCACGAAGTCCATTGCAATTCTCTCCCACTTCCATTCAGGAATGTGCATTCTCTTAAGTGTTCCTCCGGGCCTCTGGTGTTCATACTTTACCTGTTGACAATTCGGGCATTGTGCGACAAAATCAACAATGTCGCGCTTCATCCTACTCCACCAAAAATGTTGCTTTAGGTCACGATACATCTTGGTTGCACTAGGATGTATAGAATATCCTGAACTATGAGCCTCTATAAGAATAGTGTGGATCAAATCATCAAAACGAGGTACACATACCCTTCCATTAATCCTCAAAACACCTTCCTCATCGATTTTTGCTTCTTTAGCTTCTCCCCGCAACACCTTATCTCGGATCCGAATCAGTTTCTCATCATCAAACTGCTTTCTCTTAATCTTGTTAAGAAAGGAAGATCTTGCCTCCACACAGGCCAAGAATCCTCCCTTCTCTAGTACTTCCAGCCTCATAAAGTCATTAGCCAGAGTCTGAACCTCTCTAGCCAATGGGCGTCTAGAAACCTGCAAGTGAGCTAGACTTCCCATGCTCCCTGCCATTCTACTTAAGGCATCTGCCACAACATTAGCTTTTCCCGGGTGATACAAGATAGTGATATCATAGTCCTTCAGTAGTTCCATCCATCTCCTCTGTCTTAAATTTAAATCTTTCTGAGTAAAGACATACTGTAAACTACGATGATCCGTATAGACTTCACACTTAACCCTATATAGATAATGTCTCCATTGCTTTAATGCAAACACTACCGCAGCCAACTCCAAATTGTGGGTCGGATAATTGTGTTCATGCACCTTTAATTGCCTCGAAGCATAAGCAATTACATTCTTCTCTTGCATTAGCACTGCACCCAAACCAGAATAGGATGCATCACAATAAACAATGAATTTCTTGCCTTCCACTGGTAATGTAAGAATTGGTGCAGTAGTCAACAAGCTCTATAGATTCTGGAAGCTTTCTTCACATTCATCCGACCATACAAATGGAACATTCTGCTTAGTCAAGTTTGTCAATTGGGAAGCAATAGAAGAGAATCCCTTGACAAATCGACGGTAGTAGCTGGCTAAACCAACAAAGCTCCTTACTTCTGACACATTAGTAGGTCTTACCCAATTCCTCACTGTTTCAATCTTAGAAGGATCCACCATCACTCCATCCTTAGAAACCACGTTCCCCAAGAAGGACACTGAATCTAGCCAAAACTCACACTTGGAGAATTTGGCATAAAGCTTTTTCTTCCTCAACAACTCCAATACAATTCTCAAATGCTCCTCATGTTCCTTCTTACTCTTTGAATATATCAGTATATCATCAATAAATACGATAACAAAGAGATCCAGATATGACTTAAAAATCCCGTTCATCAAGCTCATGAAAGCAGTAGGGGCATTCGTAAGACCAAAAGACATTACTAAGAATTCGTAATGCCCATACCTGGTTCGAAAAATAGTCTTTGGCACATCTGTTGCCCGTATTTTCAATTGATGATAACCGGATCTCAAGTCAATCTTAGAGAAGACACAAGCACCTTGTAAATGATCGAACAAGTCATCAATGCGAGGGATGGGGTACTTGTTCTTAATAGTTACCTTATTCAACTGCCGGTAGTCTATGTACATCCGAAAACTCCCATCCTTCTTCTTCACAAATAACACCGGAGCACCCCAAGGGGAAGCGCTTGGTCTAATGAAGCCTTTACCTAACAACTCTTGAAGTTGGGCCTTTAACTCCCTTAACTCAGCGGGAGCCATTCTATAAGGAGATATTGAAATGGGAAGGGTACCCGGCTCCAGATCAATGCAAAAGTCAATATCCCTATCCGGTGGCATACCAGGAAGGTCTGCAGGAAACACATCCAGAAACTCACGGACTATCGAAACCGACTCAATTGAGGGTACTTGGGTAGTATCATCCCTGCGGTGTGCCAATAAAGCTAAACACCCTTTACTAACCATTATCTTAGAACGAAGAAAGGAGATGATCGAACTGGAGTGGAAGTGTAGTCACCCTCCCACACTAACGGATCTGTCCCAGGCTTGGCCAACGTTACAGTTTTAGCATTACAATCTAAGATTGCAAAATTTGGAGAAAAACAAGTCATACCCAGAATTACATCGAAATCAACCATTTCTAAGATGACCAAGTCTACATGAGTATTGCTCCCCACAAAAGTTACAAGAAAAAGACCTATACACCTTTTCAACTATTACAGACTCACCCACCGGAGTAGAAACACGAATAGGGATGTCAAGCAATTCACAATGTAAATTAATACCAGTAGCAAATGAGGAAGATACATATGAAAATGTAGATCCATGATCAAATAATACAGAAGCCATGCAATCACAAACCAAAAGATTACCTGTGATAACAGCATCAGATGTCTCCGCTTCAGACCGCCCGGGGAAAGCATAACAATGGGCCCTATCACCTGTCTGCCCGTTGCCCCTACCATGTTGTGCTGTAGTAGCTCCAGTTTGCCCGTCACCCCGGCCGTTTTGGTGACCACCATTACCTCGGCCACCACGTCCTCCAGAATGACGGCCTCTTCCATAACCACCTCTACCTCTGACTATTGGGGGTCTGTAACTCTGTTTTGGACAATATCTCCTAATGTGTCCAGTCTCCCCACATCCATAACACTCTCTGGATTCAAGCATAGGTCTCTGTGAGAATGACGAAGTCTGGGGGTAACCTCTAAACTAAGAGGAATGTTGGGTGGTCTGTGATGGACCCCCAGCTACAGCCTGCAGTGAAGACTGAATAGGTCAGGATGGGTAACCTCCTGAACCCTGCCCTCTGGTGTAAGAACCATTAAACTCACCTCCCTTACGAAACTTCTTAGATGTCGGTGCCATGGTGAAGTCGTCTGACTTCACCCCCTCCACTTCTATCACAAAATCTACCACCTCTTGAAAGGATTTTGCTGCAGCAGCTACCTGTAAGGCTGAAATCTGCAAATCTGACCTCAGCCCTTTCACGAAACGGCGAATCCGCTCTTGTGTACTGAAGCAAAGTTGGGTGGCATACTTGGATAACTCAGGAAACTTAGCCTCATAGGCAGTAACCGACATCCTGCCTTGCTCTAGGCTTAGGAACTCATCTCTCCTCCTATCCCTCAAAGTCCGGGGTATATACTTCTCCATAAATAAGCTAGAGAATGACGCCCAAGTCATAGGTGGTGCCTGTGCTGGTTGACACTCAACATATGACTGCCACCACATTTTGGCGTTCCCTTGAAACTGATAGGTCACAAACTCAACATAAAATCGTTCTACTATGCCCATCTTATGTAGCAACTCATGACAATCAACCAGAAAATCATAGGCATCCTCAGATTCAGCACCCTTGAAGACTGGAGGTTTCAACTTCAGAAATTTAGTGAAAAGCTAATGTTGATCACTCGTCATTATAGGTCCTGTAGTCAATCGAAGGAACGTGCGTATTTCCAATGAGGCATCCATGCGGGGAGCCACAACAGCTGCATGTTGTACTCCCGCAAACTTAAGGTGCTGGTGCAGAAAACACTGGAGGTGTCTGGCCTTGATCAGATAACCCGCTAAGATAAGCAAGAACCTGGTTAATCATCTCTGGGGTAGGTTGGGGTGGTAATTCCTCATTCTGCACTTGCTCATTTTCCCCTTCCTCACCCTCTCTTACTACCTCATCAGTCGGTGGAGGAGTCACCGCCCTAGTACTAGCTGGACCAGGTGTTTGTCCTCTACCTATAGAGGACGTCCTCCCGCGACCTCTTCCACGCCTCTTGCCACTGTTCCTCTTCGAGCTACAGCCCCAGTGGCTGGCTCAGACGCATCCTGTCTTGCCGGTGTTGGTGTTGGCGCAGTTGTTACTCTAGTTCTAACCATCTGCGAAATAGAGTGAAGATGGTCAGATACCAATTTGTATCACCTAGATACCAATTGGATCCAAGTAATAGCACGAAATAAGGAAAGAATGGAATTTTCCTAAAGTCCTATAGCCTCTCAAAGAAAAGTAAAGGCGTCCCCCTACCGTTCCTTAAGACTCTACTAGACTCGTTCTTGTGTGATGAGACCAACGAACCTAATGCTCTGATACCAAGTTTGTCACGACCCAAAACGAGCCGCGAGTGGCACCACATTAATCCTCCTATGTGAGTGAACCAACCAATCTAAACCCCAATAATTTACCCATAATGAACAAAATAAAATGCGGAAGACTTAAAACTCATTAATATAACCAATAAATAACTTCTAAAATTTATTAACTATTATCCCCAAAATCTGGAAGTCATTACCACAAGAACATCTATCCACAAATTACTAAATCTAAGAGTATCTAAGAAGCTAAAATAAATAAACAGCTAGTCCATGCCAGAACTTCAAGGCATCAAGACGTGAAGAAGAACATCCAGTCCAAGCTAGAAGCAATAGCTCACCCTGAAATATGGTGTGATGAAGACTGGCTAGAGTTGCAGACGAGTCGAAGTCGATGGCACGTTTGCTGCACTCCACAATAACAAAGAAAACAATTTACAAATAGGGGTCAGTACAAGGAACACATACTGAGTAGGTATCATTGACCAACTCAGAATAGAAAGCAATATATATTGAACAATAACATAAAATCGACCACAATACATAAAAGGTGACAATCAACAAGTCAAGAATCATTTGCAACAACACCAAAACACATCGATGAGGACTCAAACCTCCACACCATACTCATTTAGGAATTAGGTTTTTCAAATTGAGTATATTAACATAATTCAAGATTCATTCTCTTTATTCCTTTTGTGTCGGTACGTGACACTCCAATCCCCTATTATCCTGGTGTCGGAACGTGACACTCCGATCCCATACTATCCTGTTGTCGGAACGTGACACTCCAATCCCATACTATCCTGGTGTCGGAACGTGACACTCCGATCCCATACTATCCTGGTGTCGGAACGTGACACTCCGATCATCTACTATCCTGGTGTCGGAACGTGTCACTCCGATCCACTACTTCTACGTGTCGGTTCGTGACACCCGATCCCCTAGTCTCATTCTTTTAGTTCATCAAGCCTTTTTTTTTATACCAAGGCATCATCATTAACAAAGTGGATTTAAGATTTAAGATTCACAACCTCATCTTTCCAATCCATTACAATTACATAATCACATCACGCAAGCACACAATTAAGCATATAGAAGACTTTACAATACTACCCAATACATATCAGTCGCTATTTAGAGTTTACTATGAGATAGTATAAACCATAACCTACCTCCACCGAAGAATTCGTGATCACGCAAGCTACTCCTCAACATCTTTGCTTTCCTCTTCGTTCTCTCTTCTCTCGCTCATTCGTTCTCCCTTTTCTCTCTCTGTTCTTTCTATTTTTCTTATTCAAACCCTTTTTCTTTTACCCTAATTGTCATATAATTAAGTATAAAAGATGATAAAATAACCCACTATTTATTTCAAGGTTATCTCCTTTAACCCCCAAGTAATTGAATTACTAACATTAAACCACTAACTATATAATTATAAGCATGAATAGTCCAAAACGCCCCATAAAAACTTTTAACAGAAATCCGACTCAGCCAGGTTTATGCAGCTTGTGACGGTCCGTCATGACTGTGACGGTCCATCCTGCAGGTCCGTCATAAAGTTCAGAGAGTTAATTCTGTGGAAAGATTTGTGATGGTCCATCGTGCCAACAATGGTCCGTCCTGCCATTCCGTCGTGAAGTTCAGAGAGTCGATCTCAGTACCCAAATTTTCAGAATCTATGTGTTTTGGAATGAGACCCCCTCGACGGTCCGTCGTGCCCATGACGGTCCGTCGTGGGATCCGTCGACCTAGACAGTTATTACCAGAAATAAACTCTACTGCTCAAAACGACTAAACAGGTCGTTACACATACATAAGGACTTGTTTAACAAAGCATAGCCTCACTTTATGATATAATATTTGTCCCCAAACCAACCAATTGAATACCTACACATCCTCCCATACAATGCCTTAAAAAAGACATCACAATACTGAGTTGATTATTGTTGTATTACACACTTAACTAGCAACAAAACAATTCTCAATAACCACCAAAGTTGATTACGGTTGATTATTAAAGTAATTAAAGAAAGATTTTCATTTAAAAAATGTTGGTTTAGAGTAAGGTAAATGGTCGGAGTGGTTATGATGGTTTTTAGTATTGAGAGTGTGGGCTTCATTGGAAGGATGTGAAGAGTATGTGGAGTCAAGTGAATGGAAATGGATGGTATTAACTCTTTAGAGGAAAACCTGTAGTGTTATTGGATAAATTCTTAGGTGACCGTCACATTTTGTACATGGTTGTGAGTATGACGCACTAGCTTTTGTCACGACCCAGATGTACGTACTTCCAAACACTCAATACTTGATACAATTGATCATTTCTCACCTTGTAAATTCATACCTTGACAAAATATATCACCATGACTGTATATTTACAATGAAAAATCTGAATTGTAAATTCAACCGTATAACACAATCCCCTTATCTATCAAAATTAGCTTATGCCTTGATGATTTTTATTAATTTATGGATTTTCGCCTATCATTGATCGCCTCTCTGTCATTCTTACAATACCTTTCGCAAAAAATTCAATCTCACTCATTGCTAAACTCAAGCAAAAACAAAAGAATTTATCATCACGCTCGAGCTAATGTCTGATGCACCCTATCTTGGATTCAATCGAAAATAGTTCACAACATAATATGACTGACACTCTGATTTTTTGGAAAAAAATTGTTTTATTTTAGAGTCGCCACCAAAATTTTAAGGAAAATATTAGGAAAACCATTTTTTAACTATATCAATGTGAACTCTGTTTTAATATGTGAAATCAGTGCGATTATGGGTAAGGAAGGGTTTTGGTTACTCGAGGGAAGAAATTAAGCATCCCGCAGAACCTATCCGAAGATAGTCCTTAAACTCAATTTAGGAAAATATAATTAGGAAAAATTGTTTATTTATTTGCTTTAAAATCAATGGTAAGTAAAGTTTATTAGTTTTAGGAAAAAAATAAAATACAAGGTACGACATATATATGTTATTAAATTAAATTATAATAGTATGCTTATCATACAATAATAATAAATAAATAAACTAAAAATGTTTTACAATTTTATATGTTAAAAATATAGAAATGTCTTATATAAATATATTAAAAAAAATGTTAAGTTTAAAGAATAGGAAAATTTCTTATTTTACTTATATAGAATTGAGACATGAAGTAAAATGAGATAAAAGTCGGGTGTAAATTTATAGTAAAATAATGTGTACATTCAAAGTGTAGGAAAAATAAGTAACATTTGTAAAGTAATAGTAGATATGAGAAAATAATATGAAGTGTAACAAACCAATAGGTTACGTATAGAAAAAACTAAAAAAAATATAGAATTTGTATCTTTCTGCGTATGAATACATATATACGTACCTTGCATTTAACCTGTTGGCATATCTAAAATCATGAAATAACATGTTATGAAATTGAAATATTTTAGCAACATTTCATTTCTAAAGTGATAATAGTAAATATATTTTCGAAAAGGGATGATGTAAAAATATAAATGAGCCTAACTATTGGGACTTATTCTACAATTTTTATATTTTTTTTGTCAAAAATATATAGACCTACTTTCTGGTTTTCTTAAAAGTAGGTATTTTCTAAAGGGCAAATATCTAAGTCTTAATTATATTTCTAAAAAGTAATTGATTTAGCCTTAAAACTAGTTTCAAACTCATTTCGGAATTTAAAATGACAAGTTTTCCCTAAGCATAAATATCTAAGTGAGTATTGATAAGTATAACTATTAAATATTTGGTTCTCTAAAATAACATTTTCTTCTTCCTTCTGAAATTATAATTTTCAAGAACTTTTAGATTCAAACTACTCCAACTTTTAAACTCTCAAAATATAATGGTTAGTTTAAAAAAGCTTTACTTTTAGATCTCAAAAATGGTGTATGAATATCACTACTAAAATAACATTTGGCGGTTACTTTTATATATTTTTTATTTTTTATTTTTATTATTTCCGTCTTTCGGAGAGCAGAATATTTAATCCTCAAATTTTGAAATACCGACCTCTGAAGGCAATTACTTTTATTTCTTATTTTTTAGATTCTGACCTCCAGATGATATTTTTATTTCTTATTTTTTAGATTCCCACATCTGGAGATCGGTATTTTTATTTCTTATTTTTTAGATTCCGACATTCAAAAGTCGGTATTTTTATTTCATATTTTTAGACTCCGACATCCGAAGGTCGGTATTTTTATATCTTTTTTTTTGAGATTCTGACCTTCAGAGGTCGGTATTTCTACTACAGAACTGGCAGCATTGAGCTGCAATTTTAGTATCCCACCTGCATATTATATCAAAACAACCCAAAGAATTCCAAATAAGCATTTTCATATAAACTTCATCCAACCCGAACAATTCCAAATTAGATATTTTAAAACAAACTTCATCCAACCAAAACAACACAATATTTTCACCCAAGTACAAAATAAACTTCATCCATCTTCAAATAAACTAAAACACGATCAAACAATTCCAAAAATATTGAAGTCTAAAATGTCAAATTGATACAATTACTCCATATCATCCTCACTCTCCTTATCAGACTTATCATTCTCATCACTCTCCTAATCCATCACTGCTTGCCGGACATGGAGGAAGAATATTTCCTAATTCAAAAAGAAAAGTTAGTTGGCCTGAAGTGTTGCGTACCTCTTGTTCTCTGCTTCCTTTTCTACCGCAATCTCCTCCTCTCTCTTTCTTCTCTCTTCTTCTCTATGTCGGCTACAACATCAAGCTTGACATTGAGAGAAGCTATCTTACCCTCCATTACAGATATTGTCTTTATCCCCGCCATTGAATCTAGAGGATGATGAATATCAAGCCTACTTCTTTTGATATGTCTTTTCTGGATAGCCGTAGACTGAACCTCTAATAAGTTCACTTGCATTTTGTTTCCAAAAATTCTCACTTTCTTCTTGTGTAAATGATCTGTCCCGTCTCTCAAGAGGTAGAATACTATGATATTTCTGAGATATTCGTTTAAACCTATCTTGTAATTTAAACAAGGAACTCTACGAAAAAGAATGTAATATATACAAAAAAAATATTAGCTTGAATAGAGTTCTTACATATGTCTCTTGATCAGGTGGGTCGATCCATCTTTCTTCTTCTTCGGGGTTCATACTCTTCTACAACTACCGACCTACCTAACTCTTTTTCCTGCAAATAACATAAATAGAATTTAATCTCCAAAAAATACTTATCAAAAAAGAAAAAAAAAATTGTACAAAATTTAAGAAAGTATATCATTCCTTCCTTCCTAGTAACTAGGCTAATAGCTCCACCAGTGTGCAAAGAGCCTCCCTTTTCTGATGCGCGAGCCATCTTCCCAACTCAGTCCTCTTTTTTAAACTTTTCATCAGTACCCCAATGTTCCAGTAACAGAACCCATCGACCTGGTACAGAAAACTTAGGAATTCTATTTTTTTCCAACATTCACTAAATGTGCTAGAAAGCAACTTTGAAGCTTTAAGATTTTAGTTCTGTTGACTTCTTCCTCATGTTCGGGAGTCCATACATAATATTTCTGTAATGAAAAATAACTAAATATTTATTGTTCAAATGAATAATGAATTTAAATGTATACGACGTGAATTTAATTGATGCACATTCTTACCTTAAATTCATTGAACATCTTCCTCCTGTTGTTAATTGGAATCAAATCCTAAGTCGGGTACAAACAATTATAGTCAGTACCAATGCAATTTAAAATAATATTTGCATACCAACATGCAAACTTAAGATGAAATATGAGTTCATTGACAAAGAATGGTAAACAAAAAAAATCAATCAATTAATTAAAATATAAATAGACAAATGAAAGATGAAACATAATTAAATCATATTTTTATCCTAACTTGATGACAAGACTTCGAAAATTGTCTCTATAAATAGATAAGTCTAATTTGTTTAGTTTTAATTTAATTCCAACACTTTATCATATTACATAATTTAACTTATTAAAACAACTTTCTAAGTCTAATTAGTTTAGTTTTAACTTAATTCCAATGTTATATTCTCCAATTTATCTTATTAACTAACTTAAATAACTTTCCAAGTCTAATTAAATTAGTTTTAACTTAATTCCAACACTATTCACCAACTATATCACATTACATATTTTAACTTATTTGAAGAATTTAACAACTTATAAGTCTAATTAGTTTAGTTTTGACTTAATTTCAACACTATATTCACCAATTTAACTTACTAAAACAACTTCACAACTTTCTAAGTCTAATTAGTTTAGTTTTACCTTAATTCCAACACTATATTCACCAACTAAATCGCATTACATATTTTAACTTAATTAAGCAACTGAACAACTTTCTAAGTATAATTAGTTAAGTTTTAACGTAATTCCAACACTAAATTCACCAATTTGACTTATTAAAGCAACTTAGTAACATTCTAAGTCTTATTAGTTTAGTTTTAACTTAATTCCAACACTGTATTCACCAATTTAACTTATTCAAGAACATAACTTTCTAAGTCTAATTAGTTTAGTTTTAACTTAATTCCAACACTTTATTCACCAACTAAATCACATTACATATTTTAATTTATTTAACAATTTAACAACTTTTTAAGTCTAATTAGTTTAGTTTTAACTTAATTCTAACACTATATTCACCAATTTAACTTAATAACAACTTAACAACTTTCTAAGTCTAATTAATTTAGCTTTAACTTAACAACTTAACTAGTGTTGGTAACAGATACATTATTCCTAAATTGAAGCTAAGTGTCAACACTAGATGGACACAAATTGATCTTTCAATAAAATCAATTTTGTTATCAATAGGATCAACTATTGTGGGTACATATGCTTAACAAACACTCGATGGACAAAAAAAATTGATCACATATTTAAAACTAATTATCAATATTAGATGGATACAAACATATTATAGAAAACAATGTGATTAAATAAAAATTAATTTAATTGCATAATATCTAATTTTACCGACTTCCAAAAGTTTTTCTATATAATATTTTGTTTTTTATTGTACCCAAAAATCGTTCTCATGAGGTTGGTATTTGGATGAAATAAAAATACTGACATCATGCGGTCGGTATTTGGATGACATAAAGTTAACAACATCATGAGATCGATATTTGGATGTAGTAAAAATACCAACATCAGGAGGTCGATATTTAAATGAAGTAAAAATACTGACACCATGAGGTCGGTATTTGGATGAAATAAATATACCGACATCATGAAGTTGGTATTGGATGAAGTCCAAATACCGACCTCATGAGGTCGGTATTTGGATTAAAAAAATATACCGACCTTATGAGGTTGATATTAGGATGAAATAAATATACCAACCTCATGAGGCCGGTATTTAATGTTAATTTATTTTTTAATATATATAAAACCGTCATCCGAAAGACGATTTTGTAACACCCCGTAGCCAAAATAGACCAAAAATCAGTTTTCCAGAAAAATCTACAGGTGAAACCAACGGTGGCATCGACAGTCTGTAGGACAAACGACAGTACGTCCTTCACAACCATCGATGGGATCAGAAACTCCCAAAAATTTCAGCCTAGAAAAATTGGCTAAGTCTTGATCGACGGACGGACAGACGGTTCGTAGGTCAGACTACGGTCCGTAGTCCATGACCGTCGATCGAGACCCCCATTCACCCACTCTCTGACAAGAGCTACGGATGAACAGCACTGTCCGTAGGTGGACCTACGATCTATAGGTGAAAAATTTGCAGACAGTTAAGGGGATGCAGTTGGGTCAACTTCAAGTGGTCATAACTCTTAGCGCAAAATGAATTAGGTGTCCCATGACCTACCCACAGATATATAATTTGAATTAGCTTTCCATATACACTAACCTTGATAAAATTGGACCTCCGAGTAAAAAGTTATGCCCATTTTACTAAAGGTTTGTCGAACAGGCCCAGTCGACATATCCAACAACGGGGCGTTGGTCAAGCGACGGACCGTTAGTCCTGACCGTCATTTGGTCCGTGAGTAACTTTTCCAGGAGTCTTTTGGACCTTTTCAACTTCGTTTGAACCCTAAGTTTCATTGTTTTGACCCTAACTCATCATAATTTAGTCAATTTAAGCCTAGAAACATAACTAAAACATATCTCGGTCAAATCATTAAATTAAAACATAGAAAATTAGAAGCAAGAGAGGAGAAAAAGCTCAAGAACCCTAGTTTAAGAACGCAACAATCTCCAGCAATTCCAGACCCGAAACCTAAGTATTTTTCCGTGGATTTTATCACTAAGTATGTGGGATTTCACTAGTGGGTTCCTTTCAATCATTGGGTTCCTAGTTTTTAGCCAGATTCTTTATTCCCATATCATGGTTAGATCTAGGGTTATTAGAACTTCAACAGAACTTCATGAATTTATAAAATATATGTTCCAAATTGGATTATCATGTTACTATTAGATTATTGTATGAATTTCAGAACACTAGTTTTGTATTTCTCTAGTTCTTGAATTATAGATGCTAGATCAGATATTTCAGACACTTCAGATATACATGCCTCAGTTATAAATGCAAATTACCAAATTAATTGTTGCATTCTAAGTTTGCATGTTCAGTTTGAAGCTATCTAGTATTTATAGAAACTTAGTCATAATCAATAAAATTTACAGAATTTATTGGGAGTAGCATAATACCGAGTCGGACTAAGGTTTAGCGTACCCAATAGTCCCAAAACTATTAGACAAGTAGGTTGTAAGTCCCCTCTATGGGCAATCAGTTTAGTGATCATGCCAGCATGCCTTTATACCTTTGGCAGGGTATATTGGGTCCTCTAGATGGGGCGTATACATTGGACTCCACATTTAGCTAATGTGGTTTTATTATAGGTTATTAGTAGCTCCCACAGATCAGTCAGACTCTCTGCATTGACCATTTATCAGTATATTCAGTATTAAGTTTCAGCATGTTATAAATTGATCATTGCATTCAGTTAGCTCAGAATTCAGTTTATCATGTCAGATATTTATACTTGTTTTTATGTTTGTCCAATTATGATTTATTTCATCTTTATTCAATTCTACATGCTCAGTACCTTTCAAATACTGACGCATACATGTGCTGCATCTTCTCGTGATGTAGGTTCAGGTTCTCAGCATCTCTATCACGTATAGATCGATTTTCTGATCTCTAGTTCAGCAGATTCAAAGCGAGTTCTCATTCGCCGAGGACAACAGTCATGAGTGTCATTTCAGTATTTAGTCTTTTAGTTTCAGTTTTTGCTAGATTTAGTTAGGGCTTGTCCCAGTATTTCTAGTCAAGTTTAGAGGCTTATTTCAAACATAGTTAGATTCAGCTTAGTATTGAGTTAATATTTCCTTTATATTAAACTCATAGTTTTCAAATATCTCAGTTACAGAATATGGGTATCCCCCATCTGTTCAGATTTAATTATGAATTTAGTTCCGCATCAACTAATTATCTTTAGTATTATTGAGCATGATCATGCCAGCATGGGTTAGCTTGGGATCACTTGTGGTACTAGGTTCCGTGTCCGCGTCTCGGAAAGAGCTTTGGGCGTGACAGATTTATTTAAAGTTAATTAAAAATATTAATTTATTAATTTTATGGAAGTCACTGTATTATTATTTTAAAAAATTAATATAATTATATAATATTTAATTTTACCGACTTCCGGATATCTGTATTATAATATTTTTTAGTTTTTTATTTTACACAAAACTGTCCTCCAGAAGGCGATTTAAATAATATTAAATCAAAATATATTAAAATTTTGTTTTTTATATTAAATTGAGAAAAATAAAATATGGTTATTTATTTGTTCTATTTAATACCGACATCAAGAGGTTGATTTTCATTGTTATTCAATTTTTCGTGAAAAATACGACCTGTTGAGGTCAAAATTTTTCCTGCTTTATTTTGCATAAAAACCGACTAGTTGTAGTCGATTTTCTAAAGTTTTTGTATGTTTTTATTCTTTTTAACAATACTGACCTCCGGAGGTCAGAAATTACCGACCTCTATTTGAGGTCAATAATTTTAGATTGGTATTCATTGTTTTTTTAGTAGTGTACTAAGGAAAAGATAACATTTTTTACATAAAAAACCCTTGATTTTTTAGGGGTTAGGGGTTTTAAGAGTTTTTTTAGGTTTAGTGTTTTTAGGGTTTAGCATTTCGTAGCGTTTAGAGTTTCTTCGTGTTTCATAAGGCTTGGGGTTTAGTGTTTTAAAGGTTTTAGGGTTCAAGGTTTATGATTTAGGGCTTCCTAGGGTTTTCAAATTTCATAAGTTTAGGTTTAAAAAAAATTTTTAAGGTTATTTTAGGGTCACTCATCCTAGGTTTTCGTGTTACATCAAGGGGGTAACCTCAAAACGTGACAAAACTATGTCTAAATAAAAGCCTCTAATTGACTAGAACTGTTGGGACGTGCCCCAAGCTAACAATAGAAAAACTAAAACTAAAATGGAAGACTGAATATATAAACCTTTCAATCGTCCTCGAAGAACAAGGACTCACCATGGCTATTGCTCATTACAGATCGGGAACCTATCTCCATATGATCTGAATGCTGAGGACGTGAAACTACATCACGATAAGATGTAGCGTAGAATATTCTTAGTTATTTTTAGGGTTTAGGTTTTCATAGGGTTTAGGTTTTTTTATAAATGATTTTTAGGGTATTTAGGTGTCGGACTTAGTATTTTCTATGTTTTTTAGGTTTAAGGTTTTTAGAGGTTCTAGAAGGTTTTTTTTGTAGAGTTTCTAACATATAATGTTGCTTTGGGTTTAGGATTTAGGATCTTAGGTTATAAGGTATTAGGATTTTTTAGAGCGTAGGGTTTATAAGGGTTTAAGTTTATAATTTCTTAGGATATACGATTTACTCTTTCTTCCAGTTTCTTATCGTATGTTTTATGATTAAGGGTTTAGGGTTTAAAGATTTTTTTTGAGTTTTTTTAATGGTTCATAAAGACTTATGATTTTCTTAAGGGTTTTCAGGCTTAGGGTTTTAAAGATTTTTAGGTGTTTGAAGAGTTTTTGCTAGTGTTTCTTTATGTTTAGGGTTAATGCCAAAGGTTTATGGTTTAGGCTCTAAGGTATATGGTTTAAGGTTTTAGGTTTTAGGTAAAGAGTTTTTTAGGGTTTAGACTTTCTTACGTTTATATTTTTATGATTAGATTTTTAAAATGTTTTAGGGGTTAGGTTTTTAAAGGGATTTATTGTGTTTTTAAGGTATTATAGTTTTAGGGGTTTTAAAGGATTTAGTATTAAATGTTTCATACGGTTTGGGGTTTAGGTTTAGCTCAATGGCTTAGAGCTAAGGATTTAGAATTTCTTAGGGTATAGGATTTAGCATTTAGGATTTCTTAGTGTTTGGTTTATTTAATGGTTTTTAGGGTTTAGGGTTTAGGGTTTTGGCTTAAGATTTTCTAGGATTTTAAAAGGTTTTAGGGTTTTTACAGGGTTTCAAGTTTTTTCAAAAGTTTAGGACTAAGGATTTTAAAATTTTTTTAGGTTTTGTTTTTGTCATTTCTAAGTTTTAGGGTTTCTTAGGGTTTAGGATTTCTTTGGGTATAGAGTTCAACATCTGGGGTTTAAGGTCTAGGTTTTATATTTAAAAGTTTTTATCTTTGAAGGTTTAGGGCTTAAGCTTTTGTAAAAAAATTTAGGTTGAGAGTTTTTTTACGTTTAGGGTTTTAAAAGGGGTTTTCAAGATTTTTATGATTTTTTACGATTTTGGGGTTCAGGGGGTTCGATTTCTTTGGGTTTATAGGAGCTTAAGTTTTTGTATGTTTTTTTAGGTTAAGAGGTTTTTTTAATTTAGGTTATGTAATGATTTTTTAGGATTATTACAGTTTTTACGATTTAGGAGTTTTTAGGGTTACGGATTAGGGTTTTATATTAATGATTTTTGTTAGGGTTTTAACGGTTTGTTTTAAGGGTTCTTTGTTTGGGTTTTAAAGGTTTTTATCGGGGTTTTGTGTTTGATTTTTCTTAGGATATGGGGTTTCTTAGGGTTTAGGGTTGGAAGTTTATCCTTAAGGTTTAGGGTTTAGGTTTGACATTTTAGGTCTCCTAAGTTTTTTTTAGGGTCTTTTAGGTTGTAGATTAAGGGATTAGGTTTGATATGTTTAAGACTATTTAGAGGTTTTTAAGGTTTAGAGATTTTATAGTTTTCTTTTGTTGTTCTTGGGGTTTGGAGTTTCATAGAGTTCTCAATTTTTTTTAAAAATCATTTTTAGGATAAATTATGGTGTAGGGCTTAATGTTTATTAGGTTATTTAAGGTTAAAGTTTTAGGGTTTGTAAAAGGTTTTTTTCTAGACTTTTTAAAGGTTTCATAGGGTAAAAGGGTATTAGAGTTTTTTAGGTATAAGGTTTCTTAAGGTATATATTTTAGGATCTTAGGTTTTAGGGTATTAGGGTTTATAAGAGTTTAACAAGGTTTAGAGTTTTTTTTGAGATTTACGATTTAGTGTTTCTTCTTGTTTCTTAGCGTATGTCAGGGTTTCTTGGTTGCTTCAGGGTTTAGAAAGATTTTAGGGGTTTAATGATTTTTTTAAAGGTTTCCTTATGTTTAGGGTTAAGGACAAAGGTTTAATGTTTAGTAGGTATAGGGTTTCGAGTTTTAGGTAAGAGTTTTTTTTTTATGATTTATGGTCTTATTTACGTTTATCGTTTTTATGATTAAGGTTTTTAAATGTTTTAAGGGTCTCTTAGGTATTTTTAAGATTTTGGATTTCTTATGATTTAGGGTTATGTAGGATTTTATGTTTAGGATGTTGGTTTTAAAGGGATCTATTGTGTGTTTTGTGGTATTATAGTTTTAGGGGTATTGTCACGATCCAAAACGAGCCGTGAGTGGCACCCACATTTATTCTCCTATGTGAGCGAACCAACCAATCTAGACCCCAATCATTTACCCATAATAAACAAAATAAAATGCGGAAGACTTAAAACTCATTAATATAACCAATAAATAACTTCTAAAATTTATTAACTATTATCCCCAAAATCTGGAAGTCATCACCACAAGAACATCTATCCTCAAATTACTAAATCTAAGAGTATCTAAGAAGCTAAAATAAACAAACAGCTAGTCCATGCCAGAACTTCAAGGCATCAAGACGTGAAGAAGAAGATCCAGTCCAAGCTAGAAGCAATAGCTCACCCTGAAATCTGGTGTGATGAAGACTGGCTAGAGTTGCGGACGAGTCGAAGTCGATGGCACGTTTGCTGCACTCCACAATAACAAGAAAAAGAATACAAGTAGGGGTTAGTACAAGGAACACGTACTGAGTAGGTATCATCGGCCAACTAAAAATAGAAAGCAATATATATCGACTAATAATATAAAATCAACTACATACTCAACAGGTGACAGCAACAAGTATAAGAATCATTTGCAACAACACCAAACACATCTATGAGGAATCAAGCCTCCACACCATACTCATTTAGGAATTAGGTTCTTCAATCTGAGTATATTAGCATAATTCAAGATTCATTCTCTTTGTTCTTCTTGTGTCGGAACGTGACACTCCGATCCCCTACTACTATGTGTCGGAACGTGACACTCCGATCCCCTACTACTATGTGTCGGAACGTGACACTCCGATCCCCTACTATCCTGGTGTCGTAACGTGACACTCCAATCCACTACTATCCTGGTGTCGGAACGTGACAATCCGATCCACTACTATCCTAGTGTCGGAACGTGACACTCCGATCCACTACTATCCTGGTGTCGGAACGTGACACCCGATCCCCTAATTCTCATTCTTTTAGTTCATCAAGCCTTCTTTTATACCAAGGCATCATCATTCACAAAGTGAATTTAAGGTTTAAGATTCACAGCCTCATCTTTCCAATCCATTACAATTACATATTCACATCATGCAAGCATACAATTAAGCATATAGAAGACTTTACAATACTACCCAATACATATCATTCGCTATTAAGAGTTTATTATGAAATAGCATAAACCATAACCTACCTCCACCGAAGAATTTGTGATCACGCCAGCTACTCCTCAAAGTTTTTGCTTTCCTCTTCGTTCTCTCTTCTCTCGCTCGTTCGTTCTCCCTTTCTCTCTCTGTTCTCTCTATTTTTCTTATTCAAACCCTTTTTCTTTTACCCTAATTGTCATATGATTAAGTAAAAAAGATGATAAAAATCACCCACTATTTATTTCAAGGTTATCTCCTTTAACCCCCAAGTAATTGAATTACTAACATTAACCCACTAACTTTATAATTATAAGCATAAATAGTCCAAAACGCCCCTTAAAAACTTTTAACAGAAATCCGACTCAGCAAGGATTACGCAGCCTGTGACGGTCCGTCATGACTGTGACGGTCCGTCCTGCAGGTCCGTCACAAAGTTTAGAGAGTTTATTCTGGGGAAAGATTTGTGACGGTCCGTCGTGCCTACGACGGTCCGTCCTGCCATTCCATCGTGAAGTTCAGAGAGTCGATCTCAGTACCCAAATTTTCAGAATCTAAGTGTTTTGGAACGAGACCCCCTCGACGGTCCGTCGTGCCCATGACGGTCCGTCGTGGGATCTGTCGACCCAGACAGTTATTACCAGAAATAAAGTCTACTGCTCAAAATGACTAAACAGGTCGTTACAATAGATACCAAATTTACCCATCGTTAGTCCTCGAACAATCACAATAAGAAAAACAAGGGCGAAAAGGAGTACCTGAATCTGTAAACAGGTGTGGGTATCTTTTTTGCATATCAGCCTCCTTCTCCCAAGTGGACTCTTCAACTGGTAGATTCTTCCATTGAACTTTGATGGATGCAATCTCCCTTGATCTCAACTTGCGGACTTCTTTATCTAAAATAGCAACAGGCTCCTCCTCATAAGACAAATTCTCATCAAGAAGAACTGAATCCCAACGAATAATGTAGTTTCCATCCCCATTGTATCTTTTCAGCATAGACACATGAAATACCGGGTGCACTCCTGAGAGTCCTGGAGGCAAGACTAATTCATAAGCAACCTCCCCTACTCGCTTAAGTACTTCAAATGGTCCAATATATCTTGGGCTTAGCTGACCTCTTTTACCAAACCACATCACCCCTTTCATGGGTGAAACCTTCAGCAAGACTTGTTCACCCTCCATGAACTCCAAGTCTCTAACCTTTCGATCTGCATATTCCTTTTGCCTACTTTGCTTCGATAAAAGCTTTTCTTGAATGAATTTCACTTTCTCTAATGATTCCCTCAGAAGATCAGTACCCCAGGGCCTCACCTCGAATGCATCAAACCAACCAATGGGAGACCTACATCTCCTCCCATACAATGGTTTGAATGGGGCCATATGAATACTTGAGTGATAGCTATTATTGTATGAGTCCGCTAAGGGTAAGAAGTTATCCCAATGACCACCAAATTCTATCACACATGCACGAAGCATATCTTCCAACACCTGAATCGTTTGCTCAGACTGACCATCGGTCTGAGGGTGAAATGCAGTACTAAGGTCCAACCTAGTACCTAATTCAGCATGTAATGTTCTCCAAAACTTAGAAGTAAACTGCGTACCTCTATCTGATATGATGGAAAGTGGAACTCCATGCAATCGAACAATCTCTGAGATATAGAGTTTCGCTAACTTCTCTACATTGTAAGTCATCTTGATCGGAATGAAGTGAGCAGACTTAGTTAATCTATCCACAATTACCCAAATAGAATCAAACTTTACCCAATGTCTTTGGAAGACCAACCACGAAGTCCATTGCAATTCTCTCCCACTTCCATTCAGGAATGGGCATTCTTTGAAGTGTTCCTCCAGGCCTGTGGTGTTTATACTTTACTTGCTGACAATTGGGGCATTTGGCAACAAAATCAACAATGTCACGCTTCATTCTACTCCACCAAAAGTGTTACTTTAGGTCACGGTACATCTTGGTTGCACCAGGATGTATAGAATATCCGGAACTATGAGCCTCTATAAGGATAGTGTGGATCAAATCATCAACACGGGGCACACATACCCTTCCCTTAATCCTCAAAACACCTTCCTCATCAATTATTGGTTCTTTAGCCTCTCCTCGCAACACCATATCCCGAATTCGGCTCAGCTTCTCATCATCAAACTGTTTTCCCTTAATCTTCTCAAGAAAAGAATATCTTGCCTCCACACAGGCCAAAAATCCTCCCTTCTATAGTACTTCCAGCTTCATAAAGTCATTAGCAAGAGTCTGAACCTCTCTAGCCAATGGGCGTCTAGAAATCTGCAAGTGAGCTTTACTTCCCATGCTCCCTGCCTTTCTACTTAAGTCATCTGCCACAACATTAGCTTTTCCCGGGTGATACAAGATAGTGATATCATAGTCCTTCAGTAGTTCCATCCATCTCCTCTGTCTTAAATTTAAATCTTTCTGAGTAAAGACATACTGTAAACTACGATGATCCGTATAGACTTCACACTTAACCCCATATAGATAATGTCTCCATTGCTTTAATGCAAACACTACCGCAGCCAACTCCAAATCGTGGGTCGGATAATTACGTTCATGTACCTTTAATTGCCTCGAAGCATAAGCAATTACATTCTTCTCTTGCATTAGCACTGCACCCAAACCAGAATAGGATGCATCACAGTAAACAATGAAATTCTTGCCTTCCACTGGCAAGGTAAGAATTGGTGCAGTAGTCAACAAGGTCTTGAGATTCTGGAAGCTTTCTTCACATTCATCCGACCATACAAATGGAACATTCTGCTAATTCAAGTTTATCAATTGGGAAGAAACCAAAGAAAATCCCATGACAAATCGACGGTAGTAGCTAGCTAAACCAACAAAGCTCCTTACTTCTGTAACATTAGTAGGTCTTACCCAACTTTTCACTGCTTCATTCATAGAACGATCCACCATCACTCCATCCCTAGAAACTACGTGCCCCAAGAAGGACACTGAATCTAGCCAAAACTCACACTTGGAGAATTTGGCATAAAGACTTTTCTCCCTCAATACTTCCAACACAATTCTCAAGTGCTCCTCATGTTCTTTCCTGCTCTTTAAGTATACCAGTATATCGTCAATAAACACAATGACAAAGAGATCCAGATATGACTTAAAAATCCCGTTCATCAGGCTCATGAATGCAGCAAGGGCATTCGTAAGACCAAAAGACATTACTACGAATTCGTAATGCCCATACTTGGTTCGAAAAGCAGTCTTTGGCACATCTGTTGCCCGTATTTTCAATTGATGATAACCGGATCTCAAGTCAATCTTAGAGAAGACACAAGCACCTTGTAACTGATCGAACAAGTCATCAATGCGAGGAATGGGGTACTTGTTCTTAATAGTTACCTTATTCAACTGCCGGTAGTCTATGCACATCCGGAAACTCCCATCCTTCTTCTTCACAAATAACACCGGAGCACCCCAAGGGGAAGCGCTTGGTCTAATGAAGCCTTTACCTATCAACTCTTGAAGTTGGGCCTTTAACTCCCTTAACTCAGCGGGAGCCATTCTATAAGGGGGTATGGAAATGGGGCGAGTACCCGGCTCTAGATCAATGCAAAAGTTGATATCCCTATCCGGTGGCATACCAGGAAGGTCTGCAGGAAACACATCCAGAAACTCACGGACTATCGAAACCGACTCAATTGAAGGTACTTGGGTAGTATCATCCCTGAGGTGTGCCAAGAAAGCTAAACACCCTTTACTAACCATTCTCTTAGCACGAAGAAAGGAGATGATACGAACTAGAGTGGAAGTGTAGTCACCCTCCCATACTAACGGATCTGTCCCCGGCTTGGCCAACGTTACAGTTTTAGCATTACAATCTAAGATTGCAAAATTTGGAGAAACCCAAGTCATACCCAGAATTACATCGAAATCAACCATTTCTAAGATAACCAAGTCTACATGAGTGCTGCTCCCCACAAAAGTTACAAGAAAAAGACCTATACACCTTTTCAACTATTACAGACTCACCCACCGGAGTAGAAACACGAATAGGGATGTCAAGCAATTCACAATGTAAATTAATACCAGTAGAAAATAAGGTAGATACATATGAAAATGTGGAGCCAGGATCAAATAATACAGAAGCCATGCAATCACAAACCAAAAGATTACCTGTGATAACAGCATCAGATGTCTCCGCTTCAGACCGCCCGGGGAAAGCGTAATAATGGGCCCTATCACCTGTCTTCCCGTTGCCCCTACCATGTTGCGTTGCAGTAGTTCCAACTTGCCCGTCACCCCGGCCGTTTTGGTGACCACCATTACCTCGGCCACTACGCCCTCCAGAATGACGGCCTCTTCCATGACCATCTCTACCTTTGACTATTGGGGGTCTGTAACTCTGTTTTGGACAATACCTCCTAATATGTCCAGTCTCCCCACATCCATAACACTCTCTGGATTCAAGCATAGGTCTCTGTGAAAACGACGAAGTCTGGGGGATAACCTCCAAACTCAGAGGAATGTTGGCTGGTCTGCGATGGACCCCCAGCTACAGCCTGCAGTGAAGACTGAATAGGTCGGGCTGGGTAACCTCCTGAACCCTGCCCTCTGGAGTAAGGACCATTAAACTCACTTCCCTTACGAAACTTCTTAGATGTCGATGCCATGGTGAAGTCGTTTGGCTTCACCCCCTCCACTTCTATCACAAAATCTACCACCTCCTGAAAGGATTTTGCTGCAGCAGCTACCTGTAAGGCTGAAATCTACAAATCTGACCTCAGCCCTTTCACGAATCGCCGAATCCGCTCTTGTGGACTGAAGCAAAGTTGGGTGGCATACCTGGATAGCTCACGAAACTTAGCCTCATAAGCAGTAACCGACATCCTACCTTGCTCCAGGCTTAGGAACTCATCTCTCCTCCTATCCCTCAAAGTCTGGGGTATATACTTCTCCATGAATAAGCTAGAGAATGACGCCCAAGTCATAGGTGGTGCCTGTGCTGGTTGACACTCAACATATGACCGCCACCACATTTTGGCGTTCCCTTGAAACTGATAGGTCACAAACTCAACACCAAATCGTTCTACTATGCCCATCTTCTGTAGCAACTCATGACAATCAATCAGAAAATCATAGGCATCCTCAGATTCAGCACCCTTGAAGACTGGAGGTTTCAGCTTCAGAAATTTTGTGAAAAGCTCATGTTGATCACTCATCATTATAGGTCCTGTAGTCAATCGAGGGAACGTGCCTATTTCCAATGAGGCATCCATGCGGGGAGCCACAGCACCTACATTTTGTACTCCCGGAACCTGAGGTGCTGGTGCAGAAAAACACTGGAGGTGTCTGGCCTTGATCAGATAACCCGCTAAGATAATCAAGAACGTGGTTAATCATCTCTGGGGTAGGTTGTGGTGGTAATTCCTCATTCTGTACTTGCTCATTTTCCCCTTCCTCACCCTCTCTTTCTACCTCATCAGTCGGCGGATGAGTCACCGCCCTGGTACTAGCTGTGCCAGGTGCTTGTCCTCTTCCTCTAGACGACGTCCTCCCGCGACCTCTACCACGGCCTCTTGCCACTGTTCCTCTTCGAGTTACAGCCCCAGTGGCTGGCTCAGACGCATCCTGTCTTGTCGGTGTTGGTGTTGGCGCAGTTGTTGCTCTAGTTCTAACCATCTACGAAATAGAGTGAAGATGGTCAGATACTAATTTTTATCACCTAGATACCAATTGGATCCAAGTAGTAGCACGAAAGAAGGAAAGAATGGAATTTTCCTAAAGTCCTATAGCCTCTCAAAGAAAAGTAAAGGCGTCCCCCTACCGTTCCTTAAGACTCTACTAGACTCGTTCCTGTGTGATGAGACCAACGAACCTAATGCTTTGATACCAAGTTTGTCACGGCCCAAAACGAGCCGCGAGTGGCACCCACAATTATCCTTCTATGTGAGCGAACCAACCAATCTAGACCCCAATCATTTACCCATAATGAACAAAATAAAATGCGGAAGACTTAAAACTCATTAATATAACCAATAAATAACTTCAAAAATTTATTAACTATTATCCCCAAAATCTGGAAGTCATCACCACAAGAACATCTATCCTCAAATTACTAAATCTAATAGTATCTAAGAAGCTAAAATAAAAAAATAGCCAGTGCATGCCAGAACTTCAAGGCATCAAGACGTGAAGAAGAAGATCCAGTCCAAGCTGGAAGCAATAGCTCACCCTGAAATCTGGTGTGATGAAGAATGGCTAGAGTTGTGGACGAGTCGAAGTCGATGGCACGTTTGCTACACTCCACAATAACAAGAAAAAGAATACAAGTAGGGGTCAGTACAAAGAACACGTACTTAGTAGGTATCATCGGCCAACTCAAAATTGAAAGCAATATATATCGACTAATAATATAAAATCAACTACATACTCAACAGGTGACAGCAACAAGTATAAGAATCATTTGCAACAACACCAAACACATCTATGAGGACTCAAGCCTCCACACCATACTCATTTAGGAATTAGGTTCTTCAATATGAGTATATTAGCATAATTCAAGATTCATTCTCTTTGTTCTTCTTGTGTCGGAACGTGACACTCCGATCCCCTACTACTATGTGTCGGAACGTGACACTCCGATCCCCTACAACTATGTGTCGGAACGTGACTCTCTGATACCCTACTATCCTGGTGTCGGAACGTGACACTCCGATCCACTACTATCCTGGTGTCGGAACGTGACACTCCGATCCACTACTATCCTGGTGTCGGAACGTGACACTCTGATCCACTACTATCCTGGTGTCGGAACGTGACACCCGATCCCCTAATTCTCATTCTTTTAGTTCATCAAGCCTTCTTTTATACCAAGGCATCATCATTCACAAAGTGGATTTAAGGTTTAAGATTCACAGCCTCCTCTTTCCAATCCATTACAATTACATATTCACATCATGCAAGCATACAATTAAGCATATAGAAGACTTTACAATACTTCCCCATACATATCATTTGCTATTAAGAGTTTACTATGAAATAGCATAAACCATAACCTACCTCCACCGAAGAATTCGTGATCACGCAAGCTACTCCTCAAAGTTTTTGCTTTCCTCTTCATTCTCTCTTCTCTCGCTCGTTCGTTCTCCCTTTCTCTCTCTGTTCTCACTATTTTTCTTATTAAAACCCTTTTTCTTTTACCCTTATTGTCATATGATTAAGTATAAAAGATGATAAAAATCACCCACTATTTATTTCAAGGTTATCTCCTTTAACCCCCAAGTAATTGAATTACTAACATTAACCCACTTACTTTATAATTATAAGCATGAATAGTCCAAAACGCCCCTTAAAAACTTTTAACAGAAATCCAACTCAGCCAGGGTTACCAAGCCTGTGACGGTCCGTCATGACTGTAACGGTCCGTCCTGCAGGTCCGTCACAAAGTTCAGAGTGTTAATTCTGTGGAAAGATTTGTGACGGTTCGTCGTGCCTACGACGGTATGTCCTGCTATTCCGTCGTGAAGTTCAGAGAGTCGATCTCAGTACCCAAATTTTCAGAATCTAAGTGTTTTGGAACGAGACCCCCTCGACGGTCCGTCGTGGGATCCGTCGACCTAGACAGTTATTACCAGAAATAAACTCTACTTCTCAAAACGACTAAACATGTCGTTTTAGGTATTAAAGGTAGGCTTAGGCTTTTAAAGAGATTTATTGTGTGTTTTGTGGTATTAATGGGTTTTAGGGTTGCATTATGGTTAAGAGTTGAGGATTTAGAGTTTGTTAAGATATACGATTTTCTGTTTTAGATTTCTTAGAGTTTATAAGATTTAGGGCACGCTTAAGATTTTTGAAGTTTTTTTAGGTTTAGAGGAATTTTTCGGTACAGGTTTTGGAGGGTTTTTAAAATTTTTATTGTTTTTTACGATTTAAGGGTTTAAGGTTTAGTGTTTTTAAAGGGGTTTAGGGGTTTTACAGGGTTTAGGGTTTTACACTTGGCTTTTTAAATGTTTATAGTTTTTTTTTTAATTCTTAAGAGTTAGAAGACCTAAGTTTTATGGTGAAGGGTTTAGGGTTTGTTAAGTATATATTTTAGCATTTAGGATTCTTAGAATCTAGGTTTTACGTTTAGGTTTTTTATTTAAGTGTTTTTAAGATTTAAAGTTTAGCGCTTAAGTTTTTGTAGATATTTTTTAGGTTTAGAGTGTTTTTAGGCTATGGTTTTAGAATGTTTATCAAGATTTTTACAATTTTATTTACGTTTAGGGGTTCTTAGAAGGTTTCTTTGGGTTTAGGGCTTACGATTTTAGATTTAGGATTTTTTAGGGGTTAGGGGTTTTAAAGGCTTTTTTAGGTTTATTATTTTAAAGGTGTTTTTAGGGTTTAGGATTTTTTAGGGTAGAGTTTCTTGGTATTTCATAAGGCTTGGGGTTTAGCGTTTTTTCCCGAAGGAATAGGGTTTAAAGTGTTTCTTAGGTTCTAGACTTTATGATTTAAGGTTTTTAGATGTTTTTGATTTCTTAGGTTCTGGCTTTTAAAAGTTTTTTAAAATTAGATTGAGGTCACTTGTAATCCTAGGTCCCTTGTTACGTCAACGAGGTAACCTCGGAGCGCGACAAAAACTATTTCTGAATAAAAAGTCTCTAACTACTAGAGATGCTGGGACATGCCCCCAGCTAACTCTATCAAAACTAAAACTAAAATGGAAAGCTGAATAAAAATATGTCAATCGTCCTCGAAGAATGAGGACTTACCACTGATATTGTTGAATACAAATGGGGAGCTGATCTCCAAGTGATTTGAATGTTGAGGACCTGACCTACTTAGGAGAAGAAGTAGCGTAGAGTGTGTGTTAGTACTTGAAAGGTACTGAGCATGCATGATAGGATAAAGTTGAAAAAATATGTATAACTCAACACAAAGCATATTGAACAATTATAAAATGCCAACATGATGAATAAGGGTTTAAGAATTTGGTCAAGGGTTTTTTAGGTTAGGATTCAAAGCTTCAGTTTTCCTAAGATTTTTTTAGGTTAAGAGTTTTTTTTTTCTAGGATTTTAAAATATTTTTTAAGATCATTATTATTATTAACGTTTAGAGGTTTTTAGGGCTTAGGGTAGATTAAGGAATTTTTAGTTTTAGGGTTTGTTAAAGGTTTTAAGTGTTTTTTAGTTTTAAGTTTTTCCTATGAATTAGGGTGTCAAAAGGCTTAGGGTTGAGAGTTGGCATTTAAGATTCCTAGGCTTATTTTGGGTCTTTTATGGTGTAGGGTTTAGGGTTTCGGGTTTTAGGTTTAGGATTTTTAAAGGATTTTTAAAGGATTTTTTAGATTAAGAGTCTATAAATTTCTTTTTGTTGTTTTTAGGGTTCAGGTTTACTTATTGTTTTTTTGTATTTAGGGTTTGCTTTGGATAAGGTTTTGGGTTTAAAGGGTAATATATCAGGGTTAAGAGTTTGGGTTTCTTAGGTTATAATGTTTTTATGGTTTTTAAGGGTTTAGGTTTTGTTAGTGATTTTTAGGGTTTACTGTTGTTTAAAATTATCTTTTGGGTAAATTATGGTGTAGGGCTTAGTATTTTTAAGTTTTTTTTTAGAATTTAGGGTTTAGGATCTTAGGTTTTAGGGTATTAGCATCTACGATTTAGTGTTTCTTGAGTTTCTTAGCTTATGTTAGGGTTTCTTGGTTAAAGGTTCAGGGCTTAGAACTTTTGGTTAAAAGATTTTTTTTTTTTACCTTTTTCAAGGTTTATGATTTTTATAATTGTGTTTTAAATATTTTTGGGGTTGCTTAGATCTTTTTTTGATTTTAGATTTCTAAAGATTTACGGTAATTAGGATTTAGAGCATATGATTTTATGTTTAGGGTTTTCTTTAAGGGCTTAGGATTTTAAATGGATTTATTGTGTTTTTTGGGGTATGATAGTTCTAGGGATTTAATAGGGTTTTAGGATCTAGATTCTCTTAGTGTTTCATATGGTGTGGCGTTTAGGATTTAGCCTTATAGTTTTGAGTAAAGGATCTATAGTTTCTTAAGGTATAGGATGTAACATTTAAGATTTCTCAGGGTTTAGTTTTTTAAGGGTTTTTATGGTTGAAGATTTCTAAGGTTTTTCAACGTTTAGAGGAATCTTTAGGTTTTTCATGATTTTTTTATGATTAAAGGGTTCTTAGAGATTTGAATTTTGATAGCTTTTTAAACATTTACAGTTTGAGGTTTTTATTTTTTTTAAAGGTTTTTATTTCTTAAGCTTTAGGGTTTCCTTTGTTTAGCCTTAAGGATTAGGGTAAAGGGTTTAAGGTTTTTTCTAGGATATAGAATTTTAGGTCTAGGTTTTTTATTAACTGTTTTTTAAGGTTCATGGTTTAGGACTAATGTTTTTGTAGAATTTTTCAGGTTTAAAGTTTTTTTAGGTTCAAGTTTATGAAGGTTTTTCACGATTTTTTTATGATTATAGGGTTCTTAGGGTTTATTGCTTTAGGATTTTATTAGATTTAGGATTTTTTAGGGGGTAGGGGTTTTAAGAGTTCTTTAGATTTGGTGTTTTAAAAGGTTTTTTTTAGTGTTTTTGACTTCTTAGGGTTTAGGGTTTCCTAGGGGTTTCTTTCTTAGGTAAGGTTTTAAAGATTTTTAAGGTGTTGATAGCTATTATGCTTTTATGATTGCCGACTCTCAAGGTAACCTCGGGGCTTGACAAAAACTATGTCTCAATAAAATCCTCGAACAGAATAGAGATGTTGGGACACATGCCCCTAACTAACTCTAAAAAAAAATGAAACTTAAATGGAAGATTGACTATAAAACATACATGTCAATCGTTCTCAAAGAATGAGTACTCACCACAATATTGCTTAATACGGATCGAGAATCGATCTCCACGTGATTTGAATGTTGAGCACCTGAACTTATATCTTGAGAAGATGTAGCGTAGAGTATGTGTCAGTACTTGAGAGGTACTCTACAAAGCATATTGTACAATTGATATAATCTTGAACATCAATAGTTTTAAAGTTTTTGGAAGTCACTACAACAACAATCACAATTCTACAACAACTAGCTAGTTAATTAGCAGCATTGAGAAGTTACAAGGAAGGAATTATAAAATAATGGATCAAGTATGTGTAAGGCATAAATTAATTACCTTGCTCAAATATGCTAGCATTTAAATCAACACCAATTATTCTTTAAGCACCAACAATTCTTGCTCCTTCTGCAGCCTTACCAAATGAGATAAGATCATTAGGAAGATTAACAGATATATGGATTAAAAAAACAGAACAATAAAGTTATTTTCCATGTGAAGAATACTCATAGCTTACCTACAACCCAGTCAAAAATTTAGCCACACTTCAACTTTTTGTTGGTTTAGCAACATTTAAAGTTGCTCCAAGGCTTTCAAAAATATCTGCAAATGAATGAATGAACATCCTATAAGCTTGTGTAAACCATCTCAATAGATATAACAAAAAAGACTCAACAGCAAAGTAAAATCTAATTAGAATCTATTAAAGAGGAATTGAATCAAGCAAGCATAACAAAGCTTCTGATGGTTTCGTTCCTTGAATAGGAAGGAAGCAAGTCACCTTCAAAGAACAAGATTATCTGTACTGATGTCACGACCCAAATCGAGTCTCGAGTGGCACCCACACTTACCCTCCTATGTGAGCGAACCAACCAATACAAAACCCAACATTTCAATATAATTTCAACAGAAAGTATTGCCGAAGACTTAAATCTCATTAATGAACATTGATTAAATAACTTCTAAAACTCAAATACTATTATTATCCCCAAAATCTGGAAGTCATCAGCACAAGAACATCTATCCTCAAATTACTAATCTAAGAGTATATAAGAAGCTAAAATAAGTAAAAATCTAGTCCATGCCGGAAGTTCAAGGCATCAAGACATGAAGAGGAAGATCCAGTCCAAGCTAGAAGCATTAGCTCACCCTGAAATCCGGTGTAATGAAGACTGGCTAGAGTTGCGGTTGAGTTGAAGACGACGGCACGTTTGCTGCACTCCACAAATAATCAAGAAAACAAATACAAGTAGGGGTCAGTACAAGGCACAAGTACTGAGTAGGTATCATCGGCCAACTCAAAATAGAAAACAGTATATATCAGATAATAACATAAAATCAACCATATTACTCAACAGGTGAAAACAACAAGTTCACAAATCATGTGTAACCACATCAAACACACCTATGAGAACTCAAGTCTCCACACCATACTCATTTGGGAAATAGGTTCTTTTCATTCGAATTTATTAACATAATTTCAAGATTCATTATCTTTATTCCTCTTGTGTCGGTACGTGACACTCCGCTCCCCTACTACTATGTGTCGGAACGTGACACTCCGATCCCCTAATTCTACGTGTCGGTTCGTGACACCCGATCCCCTAATTCTACGTGTCGGTTCGTGACACCCGATCCCCTAATTCTACGTGTCGGTTCGTGACACCCGATCCCCTAAGACTATGTGTCGGTTCGTGATACCCGATCCCCTAATTCTACGTGTCGGTTCGTGACACCCGATCCCCTAATTCTACGTGTCGGTTCGTGACACCCGCTCCACTAATCTCATTCTATTAATTCATCAATCCTTCTTTTATACCAAGGCATCATCAATCTCATTATTTTAGTTCATCAAGCCTTCTTTTATACCGAGGCATCATCAATCTCAAAGTAAATTTAGGATTAGTGATTCAATAGCCTCATCATGCTTATTCATCACAAATATATAATCACATCATGTAAGCACACAATTAAGCATAAAGAAGGTTTTATAATACTACCCAACACATATCATTCGCTATTAAGAGTCTACTACGAATAGTATAAACCATAACCTACCTCCACCGAAGATTCGTGATCAAGCAAGCAAATTCCCCAAAGCTTTGCTATCCTCTTCGTTCCTCTCTCTCAATCGATTCTCCCTCTCTTTGTTCTTCCTATTTTTCTTATTCAAACCCTCTTTTCTTTTACCCTAATTAGCATATAATTAAGTATAAAGATGGTAAAAGTAACCCACTATTTAATTCAAGGCTATCTCTTTTATCCCCCAAGTAATTGAATTATTCATATTAAACCACTAACTTTATAATTATAAGCAAGAATAGTCCAAAACGCCCCTTTAAAAATTTAAAAGAAATCCGACCCAGTCAGGGTTTACGCAACCTGTGACGGTCCGTCATGGCTGTGACGGTCCGTCCTGCAGGTCCGTCACAAAGATCAGAGACTTAATTTCTGTGGAATATGTGTGACGTCCGTCGTGCCCACGACGGTCCGTCCTGCCATTCCGTTACGAAGTTCAGAGAGTTGATTTCATTACCCAAATTTCAGAATTCTAAGTGTTTTGGAACGAGACCCCCTCGATGGTCCGTCGTGCCCATGACGGTCCGTCGTGGGTTCCGTCGACTCAGACAGTTTTTCCAGAAATGAAATCTGCTGCTCAAAACGACTAAACAGGTCGTTACAATAGATAGCAACTTACCCATCATTCGTCCTCGAACGATCACAAGAAGAAAAACAAGGGCGAAAAGGAGTACCTGAATCTGTAAACAGGTGTGGGTATCTTTCTTGCATATCAGCCTCCTTCTCCCAAGTGGCCTCTTCAACTGGTCGATTCTTCCATTGAACTTTGAAGGATGCAATCTCCCTTGATCTCAACTTGCGAATTTCTCTATCTAGAATGGCAACAGGCTCCTCCTCATAAGACAAATTCTCATCAAGCAGAACTGAATCCCAATAAATGATGTAGTTTCCATCCCCATGGTATCTTTTCAACATAGACACGTGAAATACCGGATGCACTCCTGACAGCCCTGGAGGCAAGGCTAATTCATAAGCTACCTCCCCCACGCGCTTCAGAACTTCAAAAGGATCAATATACCTTGGACTAAGCTTGCCACTTTTACCAAACCGCATCACCCCTTTCATGGGCGAAACCTTTAGCAAAACTTGTTCACCCTCCATAAACTCCAAGTCTCTAACTTTTCGATCTGCATATTCCTTTTGCCTTCTTTGTGCCGCTAAAAGCTTTTCTTGAATAGATTTCACTTTCTCCAATGAATCCCTCAAAAGATCAGTACCCCAAGGTCTAACCTCAAACGCATCAAACCAACCAATAAGAGACCTACATCTCCTCCCATACAATGCTTCGAATGGAGCCATATCAATACTTGAGTGATAGCTATTATTGTATGAAGACTCCGCTAAGGGTAAGTTATCCCAATGACCACCAAATTCTATCACACATGCACGAAGCATATCTTCCAATACCTGAATCGTTCGCTCAGACTGACCATCATTCTGAGGGTGAAATGCAGTACTAAGGTCCAACCTAGTACCTAATTCCGCATGCAATGTTCTCCAAAACTTAGAAGTAAACTGCTTACCTCTATCTGATATGATGGAAAGTGGAACTCCATGTAATCGGACAATTTCTGAGATGTAGAGTTTGGTTAACTTCTCTGCATTGTAGATCACCTTGACCGGAATGAAGTGAGCAGACTTAGGTAATCTGTCCACAATTACCCAAATAGAATCGAACATTCCCAATGTCTTTGGAAGACCAACCACGAAGTCCATTGCAATTCTCTCCCACTTCCATTCAGGAATGGGCATTCTCTGAAGTGTTCCTCCGGGCCTCTGGTGTTCATACTTTACTTGCTAACAATTTGGACATTTGGCAACAAAATCAACAATGTCGCGCTTCATTCTACTCCACCAAAAGTGTTGCTTTAGGTCACAGTACATCTTGGTTGCACCCGGATGTATAGAATATCCGGAACTATGAGCCTCTGTAAGAATAGTGTGGATCAAGTCATCAACACGGGGCACACATACCCTTCCCTTAATCCTCAAAACACCTTCCTCATCAATTATTGCCTCTTTAGCCTCTCCTCGCAACACCATATCCCGAATTCGGCTTAGTTTCTCATCGTCAAACTGTTTTCCCTTGATCTTGTCAAGAAAAAAAGATCTCGCCTCCACACGGGCCAAAAATCCTCCCTTCTCATTTACTTCTAGCCTCATAAAGTGATTAGCCAAGTTTTGGATTTCTCTAGCCAATGGGCGTCTAGAAACTTGCAAGTGAGCTAGACTTCCATGCTTCCTGCCTTTCTACTTAAAGCATCTGCCACAATATTAGCTTTTCCCGGATGATACAGAATAGTGATATCGTAGTCCTTCAGTAGTTCCATCCATCTCCTCTGTCTCAAATTCAAATCTTTCTGAGTAAAGACATACTGTAGGCTACGATGATCCGTGTAGACTTCACACTTAACCCCATACAGATAGTGCCTCCATTCCTTTAGTGCAAACACTACCGCGGCCAACTCCAAATCATGGGTCGGGTAATTACGTTCGTGCACCTTTAATTGCCTTGAAGCATAAGCAATTACGTTCTTCTCTTGCATTAGCACTGCACCCAAAACCAAATAGGATGCATCACAATAGACAATGAAATTCTTACCTTCCACTGGCAGGGTAAGGATTGGTGCAGTAGTCAACAAGGTCTTGAGCTTCTGAAAGCTTTCCTCACATTCATCCGACCATACAAATGGAACATTCTGCTTAGTCAAGCTTGTCAATTGGGAAGCAATAGAAGAGAACCCCTTGACAAATCGGCGGTAGTAGCTAGCTAAACCAACAAAGCTCCTCACCTCTATAACATTAGTGGGTCTTGCCCAACTCTTCACTGCTTCGATCTTGGAAGGATCCACCATCACCCCATCCTTAGAAACCACATGCCCCAAGAAGGTCACTGCATCTAGCCAGAACTCACACTTGGAGAATTTGGCATAAAGCTTTTTCTTCCTCAACATTTCCAATACAATTCTTAAGTGCTCCTCATGTTCCTTCTTGATCTTTGAGTATACCAATATATCATCGATGAATACAATGACAAAGAGATCTAGATATGGCTTAAAAATCCCATTCATCAAGCTCATGAAAGCAGCAGGGGCATTCGTAAGCCCAAAAGACATTACTAAGAACTCATAATGTCCATACCTGGTCCGAAAGGCAGTCTTGGGCACATCCGTTGCCCGTATCTTCAATTGATGATAACCAGATCTCAAATCGATTTTTGAGAAGGTACAAGCACCTTGTAACTGATCGAACAAATCATCAATGCGGGGAAGAGGATACTTGTTCTTAACAGTTACCTTATTCAGTTGTCTGTAGTCTATGCACATCCGAAAACTCCCATCTTTCTTCTTCACAAATAACACCGGAGCACCCCAAGGGGATGCACTTGGTCTAATGAAACCTTTATTTAACAACTCTTGAAGTTGGGCCTTTAACTCTCTTAACTCTGCAAGATCCATTCTATAAGGGGGTATGGAAATGGGGCGAGTACCCGGTTCAAGATCAATGCAAAAGTCAATATCCCTATCCGGTGGCATACCAGGAAGGTCTGTAGGAAACACATCCTGAAACTCACGGACTATCGAAACCGACTCAATTGAAGGTACTTGAGTAGTATCATCCCTGAGGTGTGCCAAGAAATCTAAACACCCTTTACTAACCATTCTCTTAGCACGAAGAAAGGAGATGATACGAACCGGAGTGGAAGTATAGTCGCCCTCTCACACTAACGGATCTGTCCCAGGCTTGGCCAATGTTACAGTTTTAGCATTACAATCTAGGATTGCAAAATTTGGAGAAAGCCAAGTCATACCCAGAATTACATCGAAATCCACCATCTCTAAAATAACCAAGTCTACATGAGTATTGCTCCCCACAAAAGTCACCAGACAAGACCTATATACCTTTTCAACTATCACAGACTCACCCACCGGAGTAGAAACACGAATAGGCATGTCAAGCAATTCACAATGTAAATTAAGACCAGTAGCAAATTAGGAAGATACATATGAAAATGTGGAGCCAGGATCAAATAATACAGAAGCCATGCAATCACAAACCAAAAGATTACCTGTGATAACAACATCAGATGTCTCCGCTTCAGACCACCCGGGGAATGCGTAACAATGGGCCCTATCACCTGTCTGTCCGTTGCCCCTACCATGTTGTGCCGTAGTGGCTCCAGTTTGCCCATCACCCCGGCCGTTTTGGTGACCACCATTACCCCGACCACCACGTCCTCCAGCATGACGGCCTCTTCAAAGACCACCTCTACCTCTAGCTATTGGGGGTCTATAACTCTGTTTTGGACAATTCCTCCTAATATGTCCAGTCTCCCCACATCCATAACATTCTCTAGGGTTTAGCATAGGTCTCTGTGAGAATGACGAAGTCTGGGGATAACCTCCAAACTCAGAGAAGTGTTGACCGGTCTGCGGTGGACCCCCAACTACAGTCTGTAGTGAAGACTAAATGGGTCAGGCTGAATAACCTCCTGAACCTTGCCCTCTGGAGTAAGAACAATTAAACTCACCTCCCTTACGAAACCTTTTCGATGTCGATGCCATGGTGAACTCATCTGGCTTCACTCCTTCCACCTCTATCACGAAGTCTACCACCTCCTGAAAGGATTTTGCCGTAGCCGCTACCTGTAAGGCTGAAATAGGCAAATCTGACCTCAACCCCTTCACAAAACAGCGAATCCGCTCTTGTGGACTGAAACAAAGCTGGGTGGCATACCTAGATAATGCTCGAAACTTAGCCTCATACGCAGTCACTGACATCTTGCCTTGCTCTAGGCTTAGAAACTCATCTCTCCTCCTATTCCTTAAAGTACGAGGTATATACTTCTCCATAAACAAGCTAGAGAATGATGCCCAAGTCATAGGTGGTGCCTCTATTGGTTGACACTTAACATGTGACTGCCACCACATTTTGGCGTTCCCTTGAAACTGATAGGTCACAAACTCAACACCAAATCGTTCTACTATACCCATCTTGTGTAGTAGCTCATGACAGTCAACAAGAAAATCGTAGGCATCCTCAGATACAGCACCCTTGAAGACTGGAGGTTTCAATTTCAAGAACTTACTGAAAAGTTCATGCTGATCACTTGTCATTATAGGCCCTGCAGTCAAACGATGAAAAGTGCCTATTTCCAATGAGGCATCCATGCGGGGAGCCTCAGCAGCGGCCTGTCATACTTCCGGAGCCTGAGGTGCTGGTGCAGAAAACACTGGAGGTGTCTGGCCTTGATCAGATAACCCGCTAAGGTAGGCAAGAACCTGATTAATCATCTCTGGGTAGGTTGGGGTGGTAATTCCTCATTCTGCACTTGTTCGTTCTCCCCTTCCCCACCCTCTCTTATAACTTCCTCAGTCGGTGGAGGAGTCACCGCCCTAGTACCAGATGGGCTAGGTGTTTGTCCTCTTCCTCTAGAGGACGTCCTCCCACGACCTCTTGCCACTGCTCCTCTCTGAGCTACAGCCCAGTGGCTGGCTCAGACGCATCTTGTCTTGCCGGTATTGGTGTTGGTGCAGTCGTTGCTCTAGTTCTAACCATCTGCAAACTAGAGTGAACATGGTCAGATACCAATTTGTATCCCTAGATACCAATTGGATCCAAGTAATAGCACGAAAGAAAGAAAGAAAGAATGGAATTTTCCTAAAGTCTTATAGCCTCTCAAAGAAAAGTAAAGGCGTCCCCCTACCGTTCCTTAAGACTCTACTACACTCATTCTTGTGTGATGAGACCAACAAACCTAATGCTCTGATACCAAGTTTGTCACGACCCAAATCGAGTCGCGAGTGGCACCCACACTTACCCTCCTATGTGAGCGAACCAACCAATACAAAACCCAACATTTCAATATAATATCAACAGAAAGTAATGCGGAAGACTTAAATCTCATTAATGAACATTGATTAAATAACTTCTAAAACTCAAATACTATTATTATCCCCAAAATCTGGAAGTCATCATCACAAGAACATCTATCCTGAAATTACTAATCTAAGAGTATCTAAGAAGCTAAAATAAGTAAAAAGCTAGTCCATGCCGGAAGTTCAAGGCATCAAGACATGAAGAGGAAGATCCAGTCCAAGCTAGAAGCATTAGCTCACCCTGAAATCCGGTGTAATAAAGACTGGCTAGAGTTGCGGTTGAGTTGAAGACGACGGCACGTTTGCTGCACTCCACAAATAATCAAGAAAACAAATACAAGTAGGGGTCAGTACAAGGCACAAGTACTGAGTAGGTATCATCGGCCAACTCAAAATAGAAAACAGTATATATCAGATAATAACATAAAATCAACCATATTACTCAACAGGTGAAAACAACAAGTTCACAAATCATGTGTAACCACATCAAACACACCTATGAGAACTGAAGTCTCCACACCATACTCATTTGGGAAATAAGTTCTTTTCATTCGAATTTATTAACATAATTTCAAGATTCATTATCTTTATTCCTTGTGTCGGTACGTGACACTCCGCTCCCCTACTACTATGTGTCGGAACGTGACACTCCGATCCCCTAATTCTACGTGTCGTTTTGTGACACCTGATCCCCTAATTCTACGTGTCGGTTCGTGACACCCGATCCCCTAATTCTATGTGTCGGTTCGTGACACCCGATACCCTAATTCTACGTGTCGGTTCGTGACACCCGATCCCCTAAGTCTACGTGTCGGTTCGTGACACCCGATCCCCTAATTCTACGTGTCGGTTCGTTACACCCGATCCCCTAATTCTACGTGTCGGTTCGTGACACCCGCTCCACTAATCTCATTCTATTAATTCATCAATCCTTCTTTTATACCAAGGCATCATCAATCTAATTATTTTAGTTCATCAAGACTTCTTTTATACCAAGGCATCATCAATCTCAAAGTAAATTTAGGATTAGAGATTCAATAGCCTCATCATGCTTATTCATCACAATTATATAATCACATCATGTAAGCACACAATTAAGCATATAGAAGGTTTTATAATACTACCCAACACATATCATTCGCTATTAAGAGTCTACTACGAAAAGTATAAACCATAACCTACCTCCACCGAAGATTCGTGATCAAGCAAGCAAATTCCCCAAAGCTTTGCTATCCTCTTCGTTCCTCTCTCTCAATCGATTCTCCCTCTCTTTGTTCTTTCTATTTTTCTTATTCAAACCCTCTTTTATTTTACCCTAATTAGCATATAATTAAGTATAAAGATGGTAAAAGTAACCCACTATTTAATTCAAGGCTATCTCTTTTATCCCCCAAGTAATTGAATTATTCATATTAAACCACTAACTTTATAATTATAAGCAGGAATAGTCCAAAACGCCCCTTAAAATATTTAACAGAAATCCGACCCAGTCAGGGTTTACGCAACCTGTGACGGTCCGTCATGGCTGTGACGGTCCGTCCTGCAGGTCCGTCACAAAGTTCAGAGACTTAATTTCTGTGGAAGATGTGTGACGGTCCGTCGTGGGTTCCGTCGACTCAGACAGTTTTTCCACAAATAAAATCTGCTGCTCAAAACGACTAAACAGGTCGTTACAACTAACTTTTTCTTGGGAACCGATAAGGTAAAGTGACTTCAGGAATGAGTAATTCTTATGGAATAATCACAATAGGACTTTAATTGTAGTGTGGCTCCAAAAGCGATCAAAATGCTACAGGACTGCCCTTCCCATATACTTGGGAAGTCATTGGTTGAAAAGGGACATCAAATGGAGAAGGCAAGCTAGAAGATTTGGCCATTCCACAATATTGATATATTTTTAGATCTTAAAAAAAACTAGATTCATTAATTATTAGCAAGTGAAAGATCGATCTCTTGGCACCAATACTCTAATATTGTTGGAAGATTTGTAATGCAGCATGGTTGAGACCAATGTGGAAATACGAATGTGAGATCCACAATCTTTGGAAACGGAAGACCCCATGCCTTATTGAACAAATACCCAAAAAGAAGTATATTTAAGATTCTCCTAATTTTTTCTTAGAAGTTCCTATATTCTCTTAGTTGAAAACATAATACACCTAACCTTAGGAACTCCGTCAGTAGCAATAAACTCCCTAACAACAATGATTACAAATTTGCATAGGTGAAGGATAGTTTTGGCCCTTCTTTGTTAACAGTTAAACTTAACCATAAAGATTTAATGAAATATAACGAGAAAGTATAGATCAAGACTACATGCATCTCAATTCTAATTCAAGTTTCTTCAATAAATAAATGTGCTATAATATGAAGCATGATACCAAAAATTAATTGTCTAGATGCAGGCTTTTCTACAGTGTAAATATAATTCTATTAGAGTCATACAATATTCCTCCATACAATAGTAACATTTGAGCTACAACTGCCACGCATTGAAACAAAACAATGAATAGGAGAGCAAAAATCACCTGTAATATGTTGTTGGCATTAGCAAAGTTTCCAGAACTATTGAGAATGGATTCATCTGGAGTGTACCCAAAAAGATCTGTGGATGCAAGGGTTGCTTTCCTGAAACAACCACCATTGTTCCATTGTTCTGAAAAAACAACACAAAGCTAGACCAAGAAAAACAACAAACTCAATTAACCAAAAGAGAATAAAAGGCACTGACAGGAAACATGGTAGAAGAATAAAATCTAATAATCTAAACAAGTAAATTATAGCAGCTGTGTATTGGCAAGACTAAGAAAAAGAATTACTCAAACTACAATGTACCCACCGCGTCATCAATACTTCTGAAGTTTTTGAGAATCTCTGCAAGATCTTTATGCAAGCTTTCAATGGGTATTTTCCTTGACAATTGAAGTTCATACAACCTGTTCAAGTCAACAAGCGGTGAGTATTCATCATCACCATCACCATCACCATCACCATCCTTTAACGATGACAATTGTACATTTGACCAAGCTGCAACAATAAAACGATTACCTTTAATTTTTTAAGGGCATACATCAGACCGAGTCCTGTAATTCCCCACGACTCTCAGTAGCACAGAAGTTCAATTCTTTTACAGAAGATTCTACAAGCTTCCTTCTCACCATTCTGAAAAAAATGCCTCTTTCACCAGAAAGACAGAAGATTTAATATCCTGGAAAAGCAAAAGAAAGCAGCTTTTAGTTACCAGTTCAAAATAAATTATTTCATATGGGTCGAAAGTGAATATGATATCACATTCATTTATATTGAAGTCATATTAATCAAAAAAAAGAAAAAAATGGTGTTGTTTCACTTGATTTACGCTAAAACCAAAGTAAAGTAACCTTGTTATGAAAATATTACTACAACTTGGAGAGAAGATTTAACATGGTCTCTCATTGGTGTTCTTGACTTCCTTTAACATTCAATTTGGTAATTTTATTTATCCAGAGGTGAAAACCAACTCTTTAAGCATAGGGTAACTATCATATCATATATTTATATAAAAGAGAACCCTAGGCTAGCATACGTGGCGCCACCACAATCAAGAATTCCTTTTTAAATTATTTATTTCCAAAACTATCCTTCCTTTTTCATGAAAAGATGGGACTTTTATGAAAAATTATCTTTAATAAAGAGTTATGACTTTTATGAAAATTTGTGACTTTATAAAGAGTTGCGACTTTTATCAAAAGTTGTGAGTTTAATGAAGAGTTGCGACTTTAATGAAGAGTTGCGACTTTTATGAAAGATTGTGAAGTTTCCTATGGGTTGTAACTTTTCCAAATAGTTATAATCTTTCTGATAAGGCACAATAAAGATTTGTTCACACTACCCTAAGTTGTCTATAAATAGTTGAATTTTCTCTCATTTTTAAACAACAAAAATTCTGATCTTCTTCTTCTACTTTCGAAAAATTTAATATTCGTGTTGAGTGACTTAATAACACAACAACATTTGTATCAATAGGTTGGTAAATAAAATTGTTCCATCCTGAGAGGATATAATGCTTTAAACCTCTGGTATTGAAGGGGAATAATTTTCTTAAAGGAAAGTTGTGCATTAAGTATCAATTTTTTTCTTTCTATTGCATTCTGTGTCTACATATCTTGGTATGTTTTTTTACACTCATTAATTTATTCTTACGATATTAATTGTTGGTTTTGAGAACATGTTTAAAACTCCTACAAAGTTATTATCTCCGGTTATATTGAACATATATAACACATATATTACATATATTCATTGTGCAGAATATAATTTATTATATTCAGTTCCAAGAATTCATGTATTGATATTTTATATATTAAATTCAATAACTTAAAAGTACCATATATAATATTATATATTATCTATTTTTAAATAGATTGAAATTTCCCACTTATCAATTGAAGAAATTCACTATGCAAGTTCAGAAGTTTTAATTGTTTTCATGTTCAAGCGTAATTTCTTTTTTGAATATGTTAGTCTTTTGAATTTTCTCCTAAGATGTATATCAAAAATGTATAATCTATGCAACTAAAATGTTTCTTTTTATTTTGAAATGCCTTTGTGTATATATTCATATTTACTTCTTTATATTTCTTTTAATGTTGATTAAAGAACCAATGATTTATTATTTCATCAATATTTTATTCATTAGAGGTTCTTGAATTATGTGATAATGAAAAATAATCAAATTCATGTTGAAATATTCCTAATATTTTCTAAGAACCTATTTTTACATTATATTTAATGTATGAATAATTAGAAAAAAAAAGATTTGCAAGTTTAATGTAATTATAAACGCGCAGAACGCGGGCAAATTACCTAGTTCTTCCGATAGTTTGAAATAATTATATATTTTTTATTAAATAATAATTTCATATTAGATACACCTAAACACATATTTTTATTACCAAATAAATACACTAAAATAGGGAGAGAGGTGAAAGATGAAAAAATGCACGTGAGATCCTCAAATACATGCAAATCACACTAGATACATGTAGATACATGGAGAGGCGTGCAAACTGATTTCAACAAATACCACCATTATAAAATAAAAGGAAAAAGTAAAGAGACGTGCAAGTTTATTTAGGCAAACACCACCATTATAAAATAAAAGGAAAAAGAAAAGAGAAGAGAAAGAGTGTAGACTCATTATCTGACTATTAATTTTGGGGATTCAAGATTGTGCAAGTTATAAAAATGGCCTTCCAATTTTGTTATTTCATCTTTTCTTTGTTTTTCCAATTTGGCTTTCAATGGTTCAGTGGATTATATGTTTAGGATCATTGTCTTCTCGTCCTGAGTTTTAAAATGGTTCCTATGATTGAGATATGGTAAGAACTATGTTGCTAAATATTAACTTACACAAGTTTTGTACAAGAACTATCCTTCCAGTTGATGCATGCTATATATATATGACCAAATTTGAGTTATTATCCTTGTCACGCAGTTTTGGAAATAATATATAAGCACATGAACATCAATGGGATACTTACTGCCCCATAATGAATATACATTCCCAATTTCAACAACTTACAAGTAATAGTTATCTGTTGATATAACAAAAACAATTGACCCTGCAATTTTTTGAAGTACATGCACACAACATTCCTCTTTCAGTGACATTGATATTGGAAAAACAAGTTTCATATTAACATATAGTATATTGTTGGCTAGAAGATTGTTTTAATTTACAAAACCATTTCTTAAAGTACATGGACACCACACACGCTGGTGGCCTCACAAGAACACATAGTGAAACAACACTATTTTGGTAAGCTACGACTACCATCAGTCAACAAAAAACCTATTACTATAAAACCTGTAACTTATCTTCACGGAGAGCCTAGAGTAATTTGCGAGGAAGTGGAGATGATACAGAATGAGAACGTAATATGCAATAATAAGACAATTCTCATATGGATGGCCGAACATTCACGACCTACGTAGATTGATCCCAAAGCAATACGAGTTGAAGGTGAATGCAATATAGGCCTCTTGAGCAACAACACGTTGATCAGGACATCTAATTTGGAGTACTACGTGAGCCTACTCTCAAAGCTAACTTTTTATATTCCACATCAAAAATTGGACATATATACCCCATGAGGACTTCGAAGTGGGAGCCATTATTTGATCGGAAGGAGGAAATCACATGCATCTCTTTTCCATCCTTGCCACCAAATTTTTTTGGGAAGGAGTCAATATTTTGGTTATTAGCGGGCAGCGATTGGAAAGCCTCTCCAGGTGGATCTTGCTATAGATGAATCTAGGCCAAGCTGGTCAAGGGTTAAAGCTGAAGTAGATCAACGAAAATTCCCCAAAAGGATTTATGTGGGCATAAGAAAACAAACAGGAGAGATTACGGAGAAGGATACAACAAGGTCATGACGATTAGCTGTGCTATGTCATCCACCCGAAACTCTCTCCTAATAAGGAGGAAAAAACTATAGGAAAGGAGGAGATTACTCAACCAAAAGAGGAAAAGAGGCTACAGAGAACAAGGAAGATGGACAATTCACTAAGCAGAAGACAGAAAAATTTAAGGGAATGGCAATATGAAAGAAGAAAACCAGAAAAAGTGTGGTGTAAGAAACCTGAGGAACAAACAAAAATGTCGACATAACGACAAATCAGTTTGCAGCCTTGGCAGAACAAGAAACTGATCAGAAAGAGGAGGAGGTAGAGAGTGCCCAAAAAAACAAAAAGATTAATACTACAGAAGGGAAAGGGAAGACGGAAGAAACTACAAAAGGTTGGGTGAATGACACTTTCTTTTAACAAAAATAACACAATGGGAGAGGATAAGAGTTGTTAACAGATTGGAGAAGCCATCATGTTTGATGAAATTGACGAGTCCTAACTCGAAAGAGGGACGTAGGAAAGAGGTGGATGATGAGTAAAGTTCAAACAAAAATAACGAGGCACTGTTTGAGAGAGGGGAGAACTGCCAGACAGAGGGTATAATTAATGAAGTGACTCCAAAAAAGAAATGGGAAGAGTGGGACGGTATTCCTGATGGTCAAGAATTGATAGAAGATTTAAAAAAGAGAAAAGATACAGAAGAGGATGAAGATCAAGAAACAGAGACTTATCACCCCGGCAAATGGATAACATGAAGAGTGGAAATAAAACAATCCCTCTTCAAGTTAGAACAAAGCGTAGTAAAGATAAGTTATAGTGATCAATGATTGGAAGTACTATCTTTTGGAATATTAGGTCTGTTTACACACAAAAAGCTTTTGAGAGGCTAATAGACCTAAATATAACACATCAATACTCATTTATAGCTCTTATGGAACCTTTTCAAGGACCACATATGATAGGAAAATACCAAAATAATTGGCTTCAATAATGCTTTTTGTAAATGTACATCAAAGATTTAGTTGTTTTTGGAGGAGGGATGGACTGCACAACTAGTAAAAGACTCCATACAACAAGTGACAATGAGTGTAAAATGTAATGATGTGGAGCTTTTAATCATTATAATATATGAAAGATGTATGATGATGACAAACTTGAATTATCGGAATCCATATGGAGGAGATAGCAGGACAATGTCGAAAACATTGGTTGTAGGAGGGGATTTTAATGTGCTTAATGAAGAGGAGAAACAAGGCGGAATACCTTTCTTACAGTAAGAAGCATTGGACTTTACACAATGCATCAAAAATTGTGGTCTAGTGGAAATAAAATACTCAGGAATAATTTTACATGGTGGAAGAAAGAATAGAGAGCATTGTATTTTCAAGAGACTTGTTAGAATGTTGTAAAATTAGGAGTTCATGAACCTATTTCCGTCATCTGAGGTACACCACTTAACCGGAAGATCATGGGCCCTTGCACTTAATTTGTAATACAGAGGAAGAACCCGTGAAGCCTTTTATATTCCTTCATTTGTTTATGTAGAAGATATATCATGGTGACAATGACTATACCATTAAGTTGTCACACCCCAACCCTAGGTGAGGCGGACAAGTATAATATGAAAACATGTTTTACAAGTGACCTATGATGAGAGAGTAAACTCAGAGAAACTTCATATACAACACATGTCGACTAGCTTAACTGATACATGTGACAAGTGAAACTATGTATATAAATAATAATTTTACAATGTCTACAAATCCTCTACTGAAATTCATGATTGTAATACTATGAAAATATGCATAGTAAAGACTCGGGAAAGCCCCGAATCAATGTGGAGCTCACCAACAACCGCTGAATATTATTGAGGAGATCTATTAGTTTAGTACATGTACCTGCAACATACCTAATAAGGGATGTCAGTATGAGTGATGTACTAAATATGTAAGGCGTAATACAATCATTGGTAAAATAAGAGCTCAAGTAAAACCAAACACACATAGATAAGGATTTGAGACCACCTTTTCTTATACTTGTGGAATCATGTATGTTACATTCTTTTCATTACTTTTTTGTGCGTTATAATTTTTATAATCCATATGATACAAATGACCAGCTAGTAAGTGGTAGGTGAGAATGACGCATGCTATGCATTTTAACCCTTGGGATGTTGTCCTCATAATTCCAAAAATTGGGATCCGCCCATGCTAGGCTTTTGCCCTGAGCTTCCACCTCTTATGCCAATTGGGATCGTCTCATGCTAGGCTTTCCCCCTAGATCTTCTAGCCTCTTATACCGAATGGGATTGGCCCATGCTAGACCTTCGCCCCTGAGCTGCCACCCTTCTATACCAATTGATATCGACCCATACTAGGCATTTGACCCTAGGCTGCCACTCATAATTATACAGATACATTCACTTAGATGATTTAATCTTTGAGATTGTTGTTTGATGTTTATAACTCTTTGAGATTGTTCATTGGATATTCATAACTCTTTTGAGATTGTTCTTTTGTTGATAATTACTCATTTTCGATTGTTTTTTCGGTGGTCATAATCATGTTGAGATTTGGAACTATAAACAAGTGATAGAAGACATATGCATATGGACATACAATAATAAAAATGACATGGGAATCAAATATGACACAAATGTAATAGTTATGAGTTTATATGACTCGGTAAGCATTTTGATATCTCAAATTGAAAAATATAAAGTGAAGACATTTAACATTCAGCCAAGATATTTGAACACTATATGATACAAATAAGGTGTTCATTAATGTAGAACCAAGGGGGAATGTGGGCCTATTCAACTTAAGGATGAATACACATTCCAAGTAAGTAAATATAAAATGTACAATAGAGCAAGTAGGGTCTTGTGAGATAAACTTATAGTCTAACAAAATAGGATTAATAACCAATGAGGGGAAAACATGAACATGTGAAAAGATGACATATACGATGTAATAGACTATTGCAACAAGTTTGCAAGACATAGGAATATCGTATATCCCATCCTATAAATATATATACCATGTGTAATATAGGAACTTTGACATATAGAAGAGAAATGCATGTCAGGGTACTTTTACAATGAAACAAGTTTAAACCTTGCATGCTAATACTTGTTAGAGTAAGCACGTAGGTTAAGTAAAAAACTCATATTAGATTGCACAATTTAATGCTCTATGGAGTGGGAACTGTAACTATGGATCAGTCACTACCAAGGGCACTTATAAAGCTTACTTTTTTAATGCAAGTTTTGGATTCATGCCAAACAAATAGGAAATAAATTAGTCTTACATACCTTGCTGCACAACTTCTGATATTTCAATGAGTTAACCGTCTTCTTTTTAGATTATTCATCTATAATGGAGTAAATAATAAAACTAGCATTAGTAGTTGATCAACAAGTTTGGGCTACTTGATCAAGACCAAAACAGTTATTGGTAGTAAATCTATAATTGATACTATCAAAGGTGTTTTTCCCTCACATTCTCTCTACGTTTTCTTCTTATACTATACAAATTCTAATAAGGTCCTTAGAAACTCCTTGGGCTTCTCAAGTTTGGAAAACAATATACAAAGGGATGGAAAGAAGTACACTCATGGTGTCACATCGGGGGAGCACTCTCTAGACGTAACCGGCGTCATCGTCCTCCGTGAGGACAAAGACTAGCCTCTTAGCATACATCATTACATTCATAGGTTAAAAATATAGACAATTTAAAACTTTTAATTACTTTTATATTGAAGTAACCTCTACATGCACATAAAATATTCATATCGAGTATAAGTAGATTGTATTGCACATAATTATATATATAAGTTAGAACATATTCTTTAAAGAGTGTCTCATCTCATGACCATCTAACAAGATTATAGAAAATTGGGCATAGCCCATACATCAATGGAAAAGAGCCACATTAGGCTATACAATCCGTACTCAAATGAAAAGAGAAAGAACATAAGAGTCTTTAAACTAAAACAACTTCATAAGCTCGATATTGGCATCACCCTCAGACTCTGAGGACCTACCCACTTGGATGATTGAGAAATTCCAAGCCTTCTTCAAAGTCATCTCAAAGAGTCTTCAACGATCGAAACCTAAAATGTTAGGGAAAAGGGAGAAAATGGGGTTAGTACACCACTTGTGTGGTTAACCGAGATAGACCACAAGAGCTAAATGTGGAATCCGGTGTTGTAAAAATCTTACACCGATGGAAAGTGGTCTACCAGCCAAAGTAGAATCCAACATGAACATAGCATCTAGGTGGATCCACTAGCTAGTATTCCCATGGTGGCAACATAGTTTAAGGAACTTGGGCGCGTCTTGTAAACATCACTCTACACCTATTTAGGTCATGAAGCTATCAACCCACTGAGGACCATAATGAAGCGTACTTCCCTATTTGGGAAGGTGTCACCCCGCAACCTACAAGATCACTCGGTGCTAATCTAGAGTCCCTTTTGAAATGTATTTATTAATAATCATAGCTTAGTTTAAGTCATAGGCTCTAACACTTGTATAATCATTATCATCATAGCTCAATAAGAGTTGCTTGAGTATAGTCCTTTCATTACAATTCATATAAGTAGGGTTAGCAAATTTACATTTTCATTCATGATAAAGCACATTGGTGTTACTATGATGTATAGAGATCTGAAATGAGTTTATTGGTTGCCGAGCATGAGACAAGATATTGAAAGTTTGTGGTGAAGTGTCAGAATTGTCAACAAGTGAAGTATGAACATCAAAGGCCTGGGGGATTACGTCAAAGCATGTCAATTCCTGAATGGAAGTGGGAAAGAAGAGCCATGGATTTCGTGGTTGGTATTCCCAATACTTTGGGGAAATTTTATTCTATTTGGGTTGTGGTAGATAGATGGACTAAATCAGCCCACTTTATTTTGGTAAGGATAGATTATAATGCTGAACAATTGGCTAAGATTTATGTGAAAGAGTTAGTGAGGTTGCATGGCCTACCCCTTTCCATCATCTCAGATCGTCGTACCTTTCTTACTTCATAGTTTTGGATGAAGTTGCATGATAAGTTAGGCATAAAACTCACTTTTAGTACAATCTTTAATCCCCATAAGGATGGACAAACAGAACAGACTGTTGAAGTTTTAGAAGACATGCTTAGATCTTGTGTGATTGACTTTGGAGGGCATTGGGATAAGTTTTTACCATTATGTCAATTCTTTTATAATAACAGTTATCTCTCAAGCATTGATATGCACTATTTGAGGCTTTATATGGGAGAGGATGTATGTCTCCTATAACTTTGTTTGGGTCTGAAGATAGGAAACCCTTGGGAGTATAGTTAGAGAAAGATGCTCAAGATAAGGCGAGGAGTATTCAAGCCAAACATCTAGCCGCACAGAGTAGATAAAAAAAGTATGCAGATCACAAGGTAAGAGGTGGAATTTCAGACGGGCGAGAATGTTCTTCTTAAGGTATCTCCCATGAAAGGGGTAATGAGATTTCGTAAGAGAGATAAGTTGAGTGCGCGCTATATTGGTCCCTTTGAGATTCTTGAACGTGTAGGAACGGTGGTGTATAGATTGGCTCTACCTCCTAGTTTGTCCGGTGTACATCCCATATTTCATTTGTTTATGTAGAAGAGATATCATGGTGACAATGACTATACCATTAAGTTGTCACACCCCAACCCTAGGTGAGGCGGACAAGTATAATATGAAAACATGTTTTACAATTGACCTATGAAGAGAGAGTAAACTAATAGAAACTTCATATACAACACATGTCGACTAGCTTAACCGATACATGTGACAAGTGAAACTATGTATACAAATAATCTATAGTCCCTTTTGAAATGTCTTTATTAATAATCATAGGTTAGTTTAAGTCATAGGCTCTAACACTTGTATAATCATCATCATCATCATAGATCAATACGAGTTGCTTGATTATAGTCCTTTCATTACAATTCATTTAAGTAGGGTTAGCACATATACATTTTCATTCATGATAAAGCACATTGGTATTCATCACCGTCCTTATAAAATTTACATCTTAATCAATCTCACAACCATTGTCAAAAAATTTCAATTCAACATCATACCAGACCTATCAATCCTAATACAAGATATAATTTAGTGTAACATCATCATTCAATCTCAAGTAACCACAATGGAAGTAAAGAATAGAGATCACAAGAATCACCAAGTCTTCTACATAATTAATCTTCAAGGTCTTACCATCAACCTTTAACTCAACCCAATAGGGGAGTTATATCATCACACAAAAATAACCAAAAGAACAACAAGGTGAATTGCATCACTACATCAAAATTCATCACTAGTTCATAGCTTAAGATAAGAGACTTTGATCATATTCATGACATATTTCATAAACTAGATCAACTACTCAAGAACTAGTATAATAGTCCTATAATTCATCTTAGTCTATTCATAATTTATACAATAACATCATAGGATATATATTCGATCAATAACCAAGTCAGTTGAACAAACATTACACAATTCATATTAAGATCATAACCTAGGGTTAAGGGGAATGGGTCATCTTCTACAATTTAGACCAATCCTTCGAGATACTACATAATTAAGTTAGAATACATGTTAATGTATCCAAAATAAATCATAACCAAGGTAATTCACAAGATCAATTTCGAGATTGCGGAAGACCCACATGAAAACTCTTTTGAAATTACTTTAAAGGAACCCTTTGGGAAAGGAGTTCCAAAGGTGAATTAGATCCTATACCTTAATGTTTGATGAAGAATTGATGGAGAAACCCTCCCTAGCTTGGTCTTCAATGGAGTTCTTCAACTAGAGATAGAAACAAGAGAGAAGGAAGAGAATTTGGGTATGGGGTCTTTATATAGGATGTTAATTGACTTAATTAGACTTCCCTTAACCCCCAACTAACGACCTAACCCCTTAATTAATTAATTGGAACTAAGTAAAAACATGAAGTGAAATAAGGACCTCATAGACGAGACCTCGACCAATCGTCCATCTGTGAGTCGAAGATCCCTACCCCCTTCCGTGCGACACATCCCTAGGTAAGTTCAAAGACTGTTCCAAATGGACAATTATCCAAAATGGCAAGTTTTGGTCGACGCATGGCATCGACGCCCTATCGATCCACATATGTCTCGTCGATTCAACTCGTGGGTTGACACTGCCCAGGCTGTGCTTTTGACCCCAAAACAAAAGGGTCCTCCTCAAGGGCCCTTGATTGGTCCTTGGGGAGTCGTATCCGGACGTTTTGACTATGAATCAACCCTAACACAACTTAGACAGTCTTCCACCATTAAACTAGTTTCCGGACGTCATGGACGTTCTTTAACATTTTTCTTTCTAAACCTTCTAAACGACTTATATACATTAAAATAGAACGTATAACAATGTCTAAATCTCTGACACCTATGTTAGGCTCTAGAACACATCTTAGATTTTAGATGTGTTAAGCATACAACACTCAATTAAGCGTCATATATCTACATTTTTCAATGTTCAATCCTCTAACCAGTTCCCTTGACTTCTCCACACATATTCCCCCCCCCCTCCCCGTATTTTACGATACACAAACAGTCCCTAAGCCTAACAATGTTGAAATAGCAATATGAACTCTTGACTTCCCATCAACATCCCGTGAGTTCCAACGAACATTTAGATTCTTAAATTAAGCTCACAGTCAAAATTTAAGGGGACTCCATTCCATGTCTTTCCCAACAAGCACCTCCTTCCTGAGCATTCACAAAGCTCACACCATATTAAGGCAACAGTCCTCAGTTTATTAACACATACCAACTTTTACAAATAATGCAAAAACAAGAGAGGAATTAAAATTTCCATAGCTTACCTTGCTATAAAGAAACCTCACTTTAAAAGAGTTGGATTCTTCAAGGTTTAGGTTGTACTCTTCCCCTTACCTTGATGTTAAATCATATTATTCACTTGAATTCCTTAAGATAGAGATGTTCTACCAACTTGTACTTTAAACACATGCTTCCTTCAGATTCTAACGGTGAAGATGTAGACCAGAACTCTTTGGATCTTCTAAAGCTCCTTGGGAGTAATCATCTGGAAAATAGTCGATGAATGAGATGTGATAATCTTGAGTTCTTTAGAGGTCCCTTTTGGACGTTTTCACTTTATAAATTGGAGAAAGGATATGGTCCTTTACTTTAAAGCAAGCATGTGCATCACCTCCTTAGTTTCTGTCAGAAGTTTTGAAGTAGTTGCATCAGCTACTTACACCTAAATTCAGTCCACTTAATCCAACTAGGTGCATCACCTACTTGCTCCTTTTAACTTAAAATTCAGTCCACTAATTTTATGGAGGTGCATCACCTACTTGCCCTTTTTCACTTAAAATGCAGTCCACTAATTCTAAGTAGGTGCATCACCTACTAGCATAGTTTAGTCAAGCATGCACCAGAATTAATTTACAGCATTCTCCCCATCGTTTTTTCTTTACAAGACAGTAGCACTAATATACACTTGATCACTTTGACTTTTACATCGAATACCACCTGTTACTATCGCAAGTTCGAAATGTTTTTGAGTCCAATTATTCATATGTGTGTTAGAAGGAATGGGGTATTACAAATTTAAACATATTGTACTGGCACCAGTCGCATAGGAAACCTAGTCCATAACTATACCACAAGGAAATTCTTATGCGACATATACATAGAACTAGTGCACGTAAAATACGGATGTTGCATCCTCCCCCTTATGATCATTCGTCCTTGAATGATGGGTGAAAGTGATAATTTATTTAACCTAGCAATTCAATTTGGATATTTTTGAGAGTTCCCATTATAAATAAGGACTATTCAAAATCATAGACTAATCTAAAACATGTATAGACAAGTCTAGCATGAAGTCTCAATAGATATGGTTCATAAAATAATAAAATGACAAATTCAACCCCTTTCTTGACCATATAATTCACTGAAATACACAAGTAGAACTTATACAAATAAGTAATTTAATGCACCTACTAAACTCAAGACATGCAAATGATATATCAAAGGAACAAATTCTAGTAAGACTTATAACCATATAACAATAGAGGTTACACATTTTGAGCTTAGCTTCCAAGTCATAACAATCAACAATAACTATAGTATCTCCCAATTTTTTGTATATGGAACAGACACTAAAATCATAGGCCTAACCTATGGGGAAGTACTTTCCCTTCTCCTTTTTATCTCATGATTCTTTTCAGAGGCGAGTCTTATAAGAACACATAACTGTTAATATAAACTCTAAAGTTTTATGTCGCACCTTCGAATAGGGAATTATGCTAAGTTATATATCTATAGTTGATTAAATTTACGTATATGCCCAACATTTTCTGGTCAAAATCTTCACTACATAATGATACAAGGAAAAGTTTTCCCAAAATTTTCAAAACTCAAATCAGTAAGCACAGAGGGGTATAGTATACGGATGAATAAGTCACATTAGACAAGACACATAGGCAGACTAGCCCAAAAGGGAGCGCGTAAGGTATATAGGCACTAATCTATAGAAATACATGGTGTATGTGTGCATAGAGCTATAGGGTAGCGTGTGAGAAAATGGACTATAGGAAATGTAGGAATGGATTAGATGATCACATGATGCATGAGTATAACCTAAGACATGCAGACTATATGACATGTAGACATATAAGTAAATGAACTATGGAACGCAAATCACATTGACAAAGGGTGTTATATTGCATGAATATGTGGTCAATAAGCACACATGTGAGTTATGAGTAAGTGAGCACATGACCTATGGCTAGAAAAGCTATATGGCATGTATTCTTTAAGCAAGTAGGCTATGAGGCATGTAAAATATATATATAGAAATGGTCATGTGATCAATTAGCCTACAATACCTACACAATATGGATAAGTGATACGTGAAAAGTAACAAGTGCAATACATAGCATGTAGCGAAAAGGTCCTACAAAAACGTATAGAAATATAAACAAGGGTGCTCCAGAGAGGGTAACACTTACTTGCAAGCATTCAATAACATTAGGTAACATGTGAGAAATTAATCCAAATAAAGCAAATGACATACAAACAGATAAGTTATAGAACATGCAATATGTATAATTATATAACGAACCATCATTGGAGACTATGAGAGATCCTATAGAACCACTGTACCATATTAAGGTCAAACACCATGTCTTAAGCGTTAAGTTACGAATGGGATAGTTTTGCTCATATTCCTTACTTCAAAGCACATACAATTTATTTCCCCATCTACTCTATTCGATCTCTTAAAAATTCTTATAGGTGTTCTTCTATTGGGACTCTACATCCCTCTAAGTCAATATAAATCCTCAATAGTTCATTTTTTGGAGTAGAAGGTCAAGGTCAACTTTGCCTTCATTACTAGCTTGTGTTATATCACACTCAATGCCTAGTGAAGCTTGAACGCACCATTAAACATGAAAACTAATAACATGTAAATGTCAGGTACATATATCATGATTCATAAAAACATAGAGTAGCCCCTTTGGGCTTAACTAGATAGAGGTCTGGACGTATTAATAGATTTTTTAAAGAAACAAGTTAGGGTTCTTCGACTCTTTTCTCATGCAAGATAGCAAATAATAACAACTAACACATAATCAATTTTTTTCCTCTCATAACTGGACTATGACTAAAGAATTAGTGCATGAAAATATTAAATGAACCGTGTAGGAGCTCTATTCAATTTGATGGAAGTCTATACATGCGTATAATACTCTACTTCTCTTTTGTACTATTAATGTAGATGAACTAGGTCCATGTATTTACTATCAGGTAACCTTTCTATTCCCCTATTTTTTCTTGTTATTATCAGGACCAAATATTAAGACTTGAATCAATACTAAATTGACTTCTCTGTCTAACACAGGTTCACAAAGTTGTTCCTAAGTGCGCCGTTGTAACTTGTTAGGTTGAAGAGTTGATACCTTTTTATTGTATCATACACTTAGAAATCTCTCTTTCATAATCACGTATCTCACTCCACTATAGCATCCTCATATTACCCCTACTCCTATATTTATGGAATTTGACACATCTTCTCTCTTTTTAGGGAACTTGACACATCTCATCTCTTTCTAATGAGAAGCTCTACGTACATACTCGGATAGTGTAATTCAAGCTTCATTCTCACATGTTTCCTATCTAACAAGGGCCTTTTAATCAAAATAGGTAGGTACATGTACTCTAATCCCACTATGTACAACCAACTAATCACAACTTAGGTCTGACCAATCAATTTTCCTTTTATTAACTTTACTCTTAGAGACATACTAATCCTCTATAGCCAACACATAGATCATAATAGGAAATACCACCATACATATATCGTTTGCAGAAAATAGCACAATTATCCATATGTTTTATAATCATGAAAAGAATATAAATATTATTAGTACTTATTTGTGGTGGTTGGAACATACCACATAAACCGACTATTAACATATTCGGGATTATATATGGTGAAAATTTAGGCCTTGTCAACCAATTCCAGGTATCTCTAGTAACAGAAATACACTGATACATTCAACTATTAGATTGTGCAAGTGCCTTCTTCCTACTAAAAGAAACTGGTTCAACAACATCAATTTCGAGTACATGTGTAACACAAGTCTATGTATATCATATACTAAGAATAAGCGTCCTATATAGGATTAGATCCTATAAATATGGAGGAAATATAGAACTCAAGAGTTGGGTACATCCTCCTAAGAAGATGTGCTTGCGAATACTACTACTCATATATGTAACTAGGTGAACCCATCATTTTTTAAGCATATGGATAACCATACTATATCTTTCTCAATCAAACCAATGTGATACAAATGGTACAAATGCAACTTTAGATGCGAATAACATAAAAGCATGTACTTTCCTTGTGTTGTTTGATGGTCGAATAAAATGAGCTCAATCTAGTTTGTTAACAGGTTATCTAGAATTAACCTTAACAATAGTAAGCATACATATGAATAACATGATCAGGTAAAAGCGGAAATTTACTTCTTAACTTAGCTCTATCAAACAATCTGGATTATCAAGGAAGGTAACATTTCCTAAATGTCCAAGGAAGACCCTAATTATAAATGTGGCATGCAACACATTCATAAGTAAGGCTCTACTAGACACAACTTTGTATACTCCCTAGGATGAAGTGCTCCGACACCACTTTTGTCACACCCCAATCCTTGGAGAGGCGGATAATTATACTATGAACAAATGCCTTACAAGTGACCTATGATGAGAAAGTAAACTACTATGCAAATAGAGAAGTTTCATATACAACACATGTCGACTAGCTGAACCGATACATGTGACGGGTGAAACTTCATAACTTTACAATGTCTCCAAAGCCTCTACTTAAATACATGACTGTACAAATATGAAATTATGCATATTTAAGACTAAGCAAAGCTCCGAATCAACGTGGAGCTCACCAACAACAGCTGAGTATCATGTACTTCTATTCGGGAGATCTACTAGTTGAGTACATGTACCTGCAACATGAAATGCAGCATCCCCAATAAAGGATTTCTGTATGAAAGAATGTATAGAATATATAAGGCATAATACAACCAAGATAAAATGAGAGCTCAAGTGAAACCAAACACACATAGATAAATAGTTGTAACACATTTGCTTATACTTGTGAAATCATGTATGTTACGTTCTTTTCTTTACTTTTATGTGCGTTATAATTTTTATGATCCATTTGATACAAATTACTAGCTTAACATTGGTAGGAGAGATGATCCATGCTAGGCATTTTAAACCCTGTGATGCTATCCTCATAATTCCAAAAAATAGGATCGGCCCATGCTAGGCTTTCGCCCCTGAGCTTCCACCTTCTCATACCAATTAGGATAGGCCCATGCTAGGCTTTCTCTCCTGAGCTTCAACCCTTTTATACCAATTGGATCAGCCGATGCTAGGATTTTGCCTCTAGCTGCCACCCTTCTATATCGATTGGGATAGACCCACGCTAGGCATTTTTCCCTAGGCTGCCACCCATAATTATACATATAGTTACACTTAGATTCTTTAATATTTGAGATTGTTATTTGATGTTCATAACTGTTTGAGATTTTTCTTTGGATAATCATAACTCTTTTGAGTTTGTTCTTTTGTTAATAATAGCTCATTCGAGGTAGTTGTTTTGGTGATCATAATCATTGTTGAGATATGAAACTATAAACCAGTAGTAGAAGACATATGCATATGGACTTATGATAATAACAATGACATGGGAAGCAAATGCGACACCAACGTAATACTTAGGACCTTATATGACTGGGTAAGCAATTTGACATATCAAATTGAAGCACATCAAGTGAAGACATTTAACATTCAGCAAAGAGACATTTAACAAGTACAAGGTGTTCATGAAGTGGAACCAAGGGGGGATCTGGGAAGATTCAACTTAAAGACGGATACATGTTCCAAGTTATATAATGTACAATAGATAAAGTACAGTCTTGTGAGGTAACATTATAGTCTAACACCATGGAAGTAATAACCAATAAAGGGAACAGATGAACATGTGAAAAGATGACATATACGATGGAATAGACTACTGGAGCAAGTTGGAAAGATATGGGATGATCTTATACCCATCCTATAAATATATGTACCATGTGTAACCTAGGATCAATTTGACTTATATAAAGGAAATATGTGTCAGGGGTACTTTGACAATAAAACAAGTTTAAACCTTGCCTGCTAATACTTGGTAGAGTAAGCACGTACGTTTAGTAACAAAATCATATTACATTGCTCACTTTAATTCTCTATGGAGTGGGAACTGAAACTATGGATCAGTCACTACCAAGGGCAATTATAAAGCTTATTTTTTGTAATGCAAGTTTCGTTTTCATTCCAAAGAAATAGGAAATCGAATAGCCTTACATGCCTTTTTGCACTACTTTCGATATTACAATGAGTTAACTGTCTTGCTTTTAAATTATTTATCTACAATGGAGTAAATAATAAAACTAGCATTAGTAGTTAATCAACAAATTTGGGCTGGTTGATCAAGACCAAAACAGTACTTGGTAGTAAATCTATAATTAATACGAACAAGGGTGTTCTTCCCACCAATTCTCCTCTATTTTTTATTCTTATACTATACAACCTTCTTATAAGGTCCTCTGAAACTCCTTGGGCTTCACACATTTGGAAAATAGTATACAAAAGGATGGCATGAAGTATGCTCATGCGACACTCAATTAAGCGTCATATATCTATACTTTTCAATGTTCAATCCTCTAACTAGTTCCCATGACTTCTCTGCACATATGCATCCACCCTCCTTATTTTACGATACACAATATTGTCCTTAAGCCTCACAATGTGGAAATAACAATATGAACTCATGACTTCCGATCAACATCCCGTGAGTTCTAACTAACATTTAGATTGTCAAAACAAGCTCACAATCAAAATTTAAGGGGACTCCACTCCATGTCTGCTCCAACAAACACCTCCTTCCTGAACATTCACAAAGCTCTGAACTTTCACCAAGATCAGAACATTCACCAAGCTCACACAATATAGAGGCAACACTCCTCAGTTCATTAACACGTATGAACTTCTATAAATAATGCAAGAACAAGAGAGGAATGAAAATTTCCATAGCTTACCTTGCTGCAAAGAAACCTCACTTGCTAAGAGTTGGATTCTTCAAGGTTTAAGTTGTCCTCTTCCGCTTACCTTGATGATAAATTATATTATTCACTTCTATTCCTTAAGATGGAGATGTTCTACCAACTTTTAATTTTAAAACACATGTTTCCTTTAGATTCTAATGGTGAAGCTGTATACCAGAACTCTTTGGATCTTCTATAGCTTTCCTTGGGAGTAATTTTCTTGAAAATAAGTATGAAGGAAATGTGACAAGCTTGAGTACATTATATGTCCCTTTTGGACGTTTTTACTTAATAAATTGGACAAAAAAATATGGTCCTTTACTTTTATGAAAGCATGTGCATCACCTCCTTAGTTTATGCCACAAGTTTTTAAGTAGCTGCATCAGCTACTTTCTCTTTACACTTAAATTCAGTCAACTTATTTTAATTAGGTGCATCACCGACTTGCTCCTTTCAACTCAAAATTTAGTCCACTAATTCCAAGTAGGTGCGTCACCTACTTGCCCAGTTTCACTTAAAATGTAGTCCACTAATTCTAAGTAGGTGCATCACCTACTTGTCACCTACTAGCATAGTTAAGTCGAGAAGGCACCTCAATTATTTTACACCATTTTCCCATATTAGTTTCTTTACAAGACCGTAGCACTAATACACACTTGATCACCTTGACTTTTACATCGAATACCACGTTTTACGATCCCGAGTTAGAATTGTTTTTGAGTTTAGTTATTCGTATATGTTTTGGAAGGCATGAGGTATAACAACTTTAAACATATTATATCATCACCACTGGCATAGAAAACCGAGTCCATAAATATACCACAAGGAAATTTTTAAGCGACATATTTGTACACGTAAAATACGGGGTGTTACATAAGTGGGACTCGATATTGCTAGACAAAGACCTCCAATATGATGAGGAACTGAATGTTATTCTTGATTGTGATGTTCGTAAGTTGAGGAACAAAGAGATTAAGTCCGTGAAGGTTCAATGGAAACATCATCCAGTTAAAGAATCTACTTTGGAAACCGAGAAGGACATGCGAGACACGTATCCTCAACTATTCGTCGAATCAAGTACTGCCTTTTTCCCTTTCCCTACTTCTCCTAAGTTGATCACACGATGATGAATGATGGGTAAATTGGTATCTATTGTAAAGACCGAGTTCTGTTGTTGAAATAATACAAACGGGGAAAAATTAGGACCCAAAAAACTTTCTTCGTAGTATTAGGATTTTCCCAACATTGAGATTTGGAGAAATTTGGAGTCATCAAGGTGTAGAGAAATCTGGCAGCAGTCAGTTGTAGTAAATGTGAATTTGATTGCATGAGTGGTAGAAATCTGTATTTAGACTAGATCAATAGAATTCTCTTGTTTCGACTTGGATATCGTTTCTGTTTCAAAAGGAAGTTATACACGTTGTTTATTTGCACAAAATATGTCTATGTCTGAGATAAAATTACATTTCTAAAATTCATTTGTTTACATCTACTTAAATTTTAAATTATTGTTAATTGTTTTAAAATTTTATATATACAAAACTTCTAACCAAAAATATTTCTACCAAATAATCAACAAAGAAATGACATTTGCACTGCGACCCTCAAAAGTTTTGTATTTTAAACAATAAAATATGTATTTAATAGTGTCCTTTAATTTTAAAACTTTACCTGTTTTATATTTTTTTGATCCTCTTCACTTATTTTGATATGCGTTTGAAATTTGCTTATTTTAAATACAAGACATATGAAATAAAATTTAGAATCAAATCAAAACGAAAGATTTTAAAAAAAGAGAATAAATACAACAAATAGAAAAATAAAAGTGAACGAAACAATGAATAGGTAAAACAAATGTTTTATGGTAAAAATACTATTTATTAACTTAACTTAATAAAATATAAAGAAAATAAAACATTTTTTTAAGAAATAAAAAATAGTACTTACACACATGGTAGGAAAGTGTGTCCAAGCACAACCAACTTGATGGTTGAAGGTGACATTTGAGCACAAAAGGTGCAAAAATATGGAAAAAAATTTAGTTAGGATGATAATAGGACCTTAGTTAAGTTTGAGTGTGTCTCTTGTCGACATTCATTTCCACGTGTCGGTCATCATTCAATAGTCATATTCTCCGAGTCAAATTAACAATGAATAAAATAAGTAATAGAAACATAACAATCTAAAAGACTAATGTGATTATTTGCCCAATGTCTTACAATGCTTTTATTTAAAGGATTAAAATATGAATGACAAAGAGTGTTAAGAATATGACTATTAATTATTTAGAGATTATACTATGATAAAAAGTCCGTAAAAGAAATAAAAATAAACAGAATATAAGCCAAAGAACGTGCAAACATCACAAATATTTTAAAAAATTTTATTTTTAAATAGAAAAAACTATAATTGAGCATGAGATGAAACTGTTCTCTTGTTTCCAGTTTTTTTTCTTCTTAATCAACCATGGATAATGACAATTTTGACAAATTTCAAGAAAGCATGACTCGCTTGTTAGGCTTTATGTGTTCTCTTTTCTATGACCCACATAGGCACAGTGACCCTACCCTATAAAGAGAAAGAAATTTGGCATTAATTACTTTGAAATAATTAATATTTTTAAAAAAACTCATAATTTTCATAGTAAAATCGTCTCCTGGAATAAGATGTATTTTCACCAACTAAATTCATATTCAAATTGATCATTTCATCATGTTCTTGAAAGTATTCACGTTCCACATTTTACAACTCATAACCCTAATCATTAAATGATCCGCAGCCATAATCAACTCTTAAAAAAAGAATAAATTATTTTGACAATTTAATTGAAAGCAAGAATTATAGATTTAAGCAAACTATATTATGATATAGACTATAAAAAGATAATAAATTAATTAAAAAATGTAATTGTGTATATATCATTACACATTAATAGAATCATTGACAGAGAAATGTTCCAGAGTACATGTTTTATGTTTGAAAAAGAATTATATATAACTTATTCTCGAAAAATCAATTCAACTCAAAATTTATAAAAAAAATAAATTTTAAAAAGAGTTGCCACTTTATTTTTTTTTGTAAGAAATAAATAAAAGTTGTAATTTTCCAAACACTTAAACTACCAAATATTTGAAACAAAACCCCAAGGGGGTTCGGGGTTTAATTCCCACTTCGAGAAGGGTGGTGGATTTGAAACATCCGCTAACGTGTCGTTGACCTACGATTTGATAAACTTGACTAACTTTGAGAGATAATAAAATAACACATTTTTTACTTGAAAGGAAATGAACTTAACATAATTTATAAATTTATATCTATATAAAGTATTAAATAAATATGTAAAATTTAAATATTTCAATTAAACATAATAACTATCTTTTAGAAATTTAATTAAATTAAATTCAATTAAAACAAAGGTTAAAAAGTTAATACAAATAAACAAATAATAATAGGAAAGGAAGTAAAGTCAAAATTTGGGCTTTTGTCCCAACATGTCCTAACTCTAAGAAAAGAGTCAGCCACAAATGGATGGATTCCAGCTCATTAGCTTCTCCTGGACCTGCAGTGCAAACAAAAATTGGAATAGGCCTATTCTCATGCCTAAAAGACTGAATATACACCGATTGTATGCCACTGTATACAAGTTGTCTTTTGGTTCATATTTTTGTATATCAGATTGTATACCAAGTGCATATAGTCTAATTCAGCTTTCAATACATGTATTCATTTTTTGGCTCTATATTTGTTTCACTCAATCCGTATATTAATTGACTGCATACAAATTGTATATCAGTTTATTTTCAGCTTTTCAACACATGTATTTTGCATTTGGAACCTGTATTTCATTTTTTTTTCACTTGAATACTCAACAATAGGCAAGGAATGAAGTCCATCAGACTTGAATTGGATTTGCATGCATAAAAATAAAATCACATAAAAACCATGTTCGATCCATGAGATACACGAAAATATTTGCATCTCCTAGTTGCACTCTCCAAAAATTGGTACGATAAATTACTATTATATCGATTTTTGGATAGTACAACTAGGCAATGTAAATATGATACATCTACTCATGCAAGGGTTGGAACTTTATTAAGAAAAAAATATTACTAATCATTAAATGAAGAAAATAATGGCTCATGAGCAAGAAGAATTCATAATACTTAAAAAACACAAGCAACAAGATTAACAAATAAACAAAGGTCATGAATTAATGCTAAAGTATCATACCATCAGACCACAATATGCATGTTTTTAAAGTAGTAACTAGTCCTTATTATATTCAAAATAAACAAACCAAACTACAATGATCAAATGAGTAGTGGCTACTTCATCTAGGCCGGTAAACATCCTTACACAAGTCTAAAAGTTATTGTGAGTATGAAAAGTAAGTGATACTATGTCATCACATATATGAAATTCTTCACTTATAAGCAAATGATAAGCTTTCAATTGCAATAACAAATCATTTAAGAACAATATTGACCACAATATATTACTTTAAGATAGTTTGTACTCATGACACATTCAAACAAGCTTCATCGCAAAACAAAGCATTAACACACTTATGCCCCATAGTAATCAGAGAAACACATCAGACCAAAAACTAGACATGTGACGTGGATTTTATATCAATATTCAAGCAAGATAATTTATAAAGTAGGAAATCTTAAGAAAACAATGGGAAACATATTATTTTAAGCATCTACATCACAAAAAGAATAATAAGTAAAGTATAGAAGAATCATTTACCTTTTTGCGGACAGCGAGATTGAGAAGTCAAGAGAAGAGGAATGACTACACCATAAGAGGAACTTCACCCAATCCCGTCGAGCTCTGACTAATTCGAATAGAAAAAACCTAAGCCGTTTTGAGCTCTTAGTATATGTTTTTGTAGCTAATATCTTTTTAAGAAAATGCTGTATATTTTTAGATGATAAATTAGTGTTCAAAAAATCCCCTAAAACGTTGAAGGAAGGAAAGTATATATAGAAAGAAACAGGGAAGATTGAAGAGGGAAAATGAGGTCCAAATTCGAATAACATTCCATTGAAAATCGCAAAATTTGAATTCGATAAGATTTGACAACCAAGAATTAGTACAAGGATTTTTGAAGGGAGCTGTCTGATCTTGAACAAGGACGAGCAAGAACAAAGAGATTCCTCCACCTAGACGATTCTCAAAACGAATTCATAAGATAGGATAAGGGAGAGGAGGAGAAACACGCACTTCGTGCAATAATAATTTTTTTAATAGTTATAATATGTTAGTAATAAAAAATGTAGTCTAGAATCTATATATTAAAATTCAAGATTTAATCTAATTTTTATCAATACAATTGGGATAACGGACAAGTGCCCCCCTATACTATGACCGGAATAAATACACCAAAAATGTTGACATGGCATAGAGTGTGCACATTCGTTTGAAGGGAAGTGTTGAATGCATAAAATGGGCACAAGTCATTTTTTAATTGATAACTTTATAATTAGTCCTTCAGGATGTCAGTGTTAGTATGGAGGGTGGTTATCCACACGGATGACAATGTATTCTAAGTCGAGCCTATTACATAGGGATTACCTAGTGCGTTTACATTCCATGTGTGATTTACAGGCTATTACACATGCAGTGAAGGTTTTACCTAGTGAGCACAAAGTGCTCACCCGAACGGCAGAGGCTGAGGCAGAGGTTGTAGCTGTTGCGGGTTACCCTGCTTTCCAAAAAAAAACTTTATAATTAGTTAGTATACATATTTATTAATATTGCAATGTATATATATTTAATTATTTTTATTTCTTACAAGGTAAAATATTTATTTAATTTTTTTTTATCAATTTATTTTCCAAAAAAATAATTTATCATCTTTTCACTTTTTTTATAAAAAAAATATGAGTATATATACATATATTGTAACGACCTGTTTAGTCATTTTGAGCAGCAGATTTTATTTCTGGAAAAACTGTCTGAGTCAACGGAACCCACGACGGACCGTCATGGGCACGACGGACCGTCAAGGGGGTCTCGTTCCAAAACACTTAGAATTCTGAAATTTGGGTACTGAAATCGACTCTCTAAACTTCGCGATGAAATGGCAGGACGGACCGTCACAGGCATGACGGGCCGTCACAGACCCTTGGTAAAATTTAAGTCTCTGAACTCTATGACGGAAGCAGCAGGACGAACCGTCGCAGGCACGACGGGCCGTCACAGGCTGCGTAATCCCAGGCTGGGTCGGATTTCTGTTAAATATTTTAAGGGGCGTTTTGGATTATTCCTGCTTATAATTATAAAGTTAGTGGTTAAATATGAATAATTCAATTACTTGGGGGATAAAAGAGATAGCCTTGAATTAAATAGTGGGTTACTTTTACCATCTTTATACTCAATTATATGCTAATTAGGGTAAAAGAAAAGAGGGTGTGAATAAGAAAAATAGAAAGAACAAAGAGAGGGAGAATCGATTGAGAGAGAGGAACGAAGAGGATAGCAAAGCTTTGGGGAATTTGCTTGCTTGATCACGAATCTTCAGTGGAGGTAGGTTATGGTTTATGCTATTCGTAGTAGACTCTTAATAGCGAATGATATGTGTTGGGTAGTATTATAAAACCTTCTATATGCTTAATTGTGTGCTTACATGATGTGATTATATAATTGTGATGAATAAGCATGATGAGGCTATTGAATCTCTAATCCTAAATCCACTTTGTTAATGATGATGCCTTGGTATAAAAGAAGGCTTGATTAACTAAAATAATGAGATTGATGATGCCTTGGTATAAAAGAAGGCTTGATGAACTAAAATAATGAGATTGATGATGCCTTGGTATAAAAGAAGGATTGATGAATTAATAGAATGAGATTAGTGGAGCGGGTGTCACGAACCGACACGTAGAATTAGGGGATCGGGTGTCACAAACCGACACGTAGAATTAGGGGATCGGGTGTCACGAACCGACACGTAGAATTAGGGGATCGGGTGTCACGAATCGACACGTAGAATTAGGGGATCGGGTGTTACGAACAGACACGTAGAATTAGGGGATCGGGTGTCACGAACCGACACGTAGAATTAGGGGATCGGGTGTCATGAACCGACACGTAGAATTAGCGGATCGGAGTGTCACGTTCCGACACATAGTAGTAGGGGAGCGGAGTGTCACGTACCGACACAAGAGGAATAAAGATAATGAATCTTGAAATTATGTTAATAAATTCGAATGAAAAGAACCTATTTCACAAATGAGTATGGTGTGGAGACTTGAGTTCTCATAGGTGTGTTTGATGTGGTTACACATGATTTGTGAACTTGTCGTTTTCACCTGTTGAGTAATATGGTTGATTTTATGTTATTATCTGATATATACAGTTTTCTATTTTGAGTTGGCCGATGATACCTACTCAGTACTTGTGCCTTGTACTGACCACTACTTGTATTTGTTTTCTTGATTATTTGTGGAGTGCAGCAAACGTGCCGTCGTCTTCAACTCAACCGCAACTCTAGCCAGTCTTCATTACACCGGATTTCAGGGTGAGCTAATGCTTCTAGCTTGGACTGGATTTTCCTCTTCATGTGTTGATGCCTTGAACTTCCGGCATGGACTAGCTTTTTACTTATTTTAGCTTCTTAGATACTCTTAGAATAGTAATTTGAGGATAGACGTTCTTGTGATGATGACTTCCAGATTTTGGGGATAATAATAGTTATTGAGCTTTAGAAGTTATTTAATCAATGTTCATTAATGAGATTTAAGTCTTCCGCATTACTTTCTGTTGATATTATATTGAAATGTTGGGGTTAGATTGGTTTGTTCGCTCACATAGTAAGATAAGTGTGGGTGCCACTCGCGGCTCGGTTTTGGGTCGTGAAAAACTTGGTATCAGAGCATTAGGTTCGTTGGTCTCATCACACAAGAACGAGTCTAGTAGAGTCTTAAGGAACGGTAGGGGGACGCCTTTACTTTTCTTTGAGAGGCTATAAGACTTTAGGAATATTCCATTCTTTTCTTCTTTCTTTCGTGCAATTACTTGGATCCAATTGGTATCTAGGTGATACAAATTGGTATCTGACCATCTTCACTCTATTTCGCAGATGGTTAGAACTAGAGCAACAGCGGCGCCAACACCAACACCGGCAAGATAAGATACAACTGAGCCAGCCACTGGGGCGGTAGCTCGAGGAGGATTAGTGGCAAGAGGCCGTGGTAGAGGTCGCGGGAGGACGTCCTCTAGAGGAAGAGGACGAGCACCTGGCCCATCTAGTACTAGGGCGGTGACTCCTCCACCGACTGAGGAAGTAGTAAGAGAGGGTGAGGAAGGGGAAAGTGAGCAAGTGCAGAACGAGGAATTACCACCCCAACCTACCCCAGAGATGATTAATCAGGTTCTTGCCTATCTTAGCGGGTTATCTGATCAAGGTAAGACACTTCAAGTGTTTTCTGCACCAACACCTCAGGCTCTTGAATTTCGACAGGCCACTGCTGAGGCTCCCCGCATGGATGCCTCATTGGAAATAGGCACGTTTCCTCGTTTGACTACAGGGCCCATAATGACAAGTGATCAGCATGAACTTTTCAGTATGTTCTTGAAATTGAAACCTCCAGTCTTCAAGGGTGCTGAATCTGAGGATGCTTACGATTTTCTGGTTGATTGTCATGAGTTACTACATAATTGGGCATAGTGGAACTATTTGGCGTTGAGTTTGTAACCTATCAGTTTCAGGGAAATGCCAAAATGTGGTGGCAGTCACATGTTGAGTGTCAACCCGCACAGGCACCACCTATGACTTGGGTGTCATTCTCTAGCTTGTTTATGGAGAAATATATCCCCCGAACTTTGAGGGATAGGAAAAGAGATGAGTTCTTGAGCCTAGAGCAAGGTAGGATGTCGGTTACTGCATATGAGGCTAAGTTTCGTGCATTATCCAGGTATGCCACCCAACTTTGTTTCAGTCCACAAGAGCGAATTCGTCATTTTGTGAAGGGGTTGAGGTCAGAATTGCGGATTTCAGCCTTACAGGTAGCGGCTACGGCAAAATCCTTTCAAGAAGTGGTAGACTTCGTGACAGAGGTGGAAGGAGTGAAGCCAGATGACTTCACCATGGCATCGACATCAAAAAGGTTTCGAAAGGGAGGTGAGTTTAATGGTTCTTACTCTAGAGGACAGGGTTCAGGAGGTTACTCAGTCCGACCAATTCAGTCTTCACTACAGACTGTAGTTGGGGGTCCGCCTCAGACCGGTCAACACTTCTCTGAGAGACCTATGCTTGACTCCAGAGAGTGTTATGGATGTGGGGAGACTGGACATATTAAGAGGTATTGTCCAAAACAGAGTTACAGACCCCCAATAGTCAGAGGTAGAGGTGGTCATGGAAGAGGCCGTCATTCTGGAGGATGTGGTGACCGAGGTAATGGTGGTCACCAAAACGGCCGGGGTGACGGGCAAACTGGAGCCACTACAGCACAACATGGTAGGGGCAACGGGCAGACAGGCAATAGGGCCCATTGTTACGCTTTCCCTGGGAGATCTGAAGTGGAGACATCTGATGCTGTTATCACAGGTAATCTTTTGGTTTGTGATTGCATGGCTTCTGTATTATTTGATCCTGGCTCCACATTTTCATATGTATCTTCCTCATTTGCTACTGGTCTTAATTTACCTTGTGAATTGCTTGACATACCTATTCGTGTGTCTACTCCGGTGGGTGAGTCTGTGATAGTTGAAAAAGTATATAGGTCTTGTTTGGTTACTTTTGTGGGGAGCAACACTTATGTAGACTTGGTTATTTTAGAGATGGTGGATTTCGATGTAATTCTGGGTATGACTTGGCTTTCTCCAAATTTTGCAATCCTAGATTGTAATGCTAAAACTGTAACGTTGGCCAAGCCTGGGACAGATCCGTTAGTGTGGGAGGGTGACTACACTTCCACTCCAGTTCGTATCATCTCTTTTCTTCGTGCTAAGAGAATGGTTAGTAAAGGGTGTTTAGCTTTCTTGGCACATCTCAGGGATGACACTACCCAAGTACCTTCAATTGAGTCGGTTTCGATAGTCCGTGAGTTTCTGGATGTGTTCCCTGCAGACCTTCCTGGTATGCCACCAGATAGGGATATTGACTTTTGCATTGATCTTGAACCGGGTACTCGCCCCATTTCCATACCCCCGTATAGAATGGCTCCAGCAGAGTTAAGGGAATTAAAGGCCCAACTTCAAGAGTTGTTAAGTAAGGGTTTCATTAGACCAAGTGCATCCCCTTGGGGTGCTCCGGTGTTATTTGTGAAGAAGAAGGATGGGAGTTTTCGGATGTGCATAGACTACCGGCAGTTGAACAAGGTAACTATTAAGAACAAGTATCTCATTCCTCGCATTGATGACTTGTTCGATCAGTTACAATGTGCTTGTGTCTTCTCTAAGATTGACTTGAGATCCGGTTATCATCAATTGAAAATACGGGCAACGGATGTGCCAAAGACTGCTTTTCGAACCAGGTATGGGCATTACGAATTTGTAGTGATGTCTTTTAGTCTTATGAATGCCCCTGCTGCGTTCATAAGCTTGATGAATGGGATTTTCAAGCCATATCTGGATCTCTTTGTCATTGTATTCATCGATGATATATTGGTATACTCAAAGAGCAAGAAGGAACATGAGGAACACTTGAGAATTGTATTGGAAATGTTGAGGGAGAAAAAGCTTTATGCCAAATTCTCTAAGTGTGAGTTTTGGCTAGATTCAGTGTCCTTCTTAGGGCACGTGGTTTACAAGGATGGGGTGATGGTGGATCCTTCCAAGATCAAAGCAGTGAAGAGTTGGGCAAGACCGACTAATGTTATAGAGGTGAGGAGCTTCGTTGGTTTAACTAGCTACTACCGCCGATTTGTCAAGGGGTTCTCCTCTATTGCTTCCCAATTGACAAGCTTGACTAAGCATAATGTTCCATTTGTATGGTCGGATGAACGTGAGGAAAGCTTTCAGAAGCTCAAGACCTTGTTGACTACTGTACCAATCCTTACCCTGCCAGTGGAAGGTAAGAATTTCATTGTCTATTGTGATGCATCCTATTCGGGTTTGGGTGCAGTGCTAATGCAAGAGAAGAATGTAATTGCTTATGCTTCAAGGCAATTAAAGGTGTACGAACGCAATTACCCGACCCATGATTTGGAGTTGGCCGCGGTAGTATTTGCATTAAAGCAATGGAGGCACTATTTATATTGGGTTAAGTGTGAAGTCTATACGGATCATCGTAGCCTGCAGTATGTCTTTACTCAGAAAGATTTGAATTTGAGACAGAGGAGATGGATGGAACTACTGAAGGACTACGATATCACTATTCAGTATCATCCGAGAAAAGCTAATGTTGTGGAAGATGCTTTAAGTAGAAAGGCAGGAAGCATGGGAAGTCTAGCTCACTTGCAAGTTTCTAGACGCCCATTGGCTAGAGAGGTTTAGACCCTGGCTAATGACTTCATGAGGCTAGAAGTAAATGAGAAGGGAGGATTTTTGGCCTGTGTGGAGGCAAGATCTTCTTTTCTTGACAAGATCAAGGGAAAACAGTTTGATGATGAGAAACTAAGCCGAATTCGGGATATGGTGTTGCGAGGAGAGGCTAAAGAAGCAATAATTGATGAGGAAGGTGTTTTGAGAATTAAGGGAAGGATATGTGTGCCCCGTGTTGATGATTTGATCCGCACTATTCTTACAGAGGCTCATAGTTCCGGATATTCTATACATCCTGGTCAACCAAGATGTACCGTGACCTAAAGCAACACTTTTGGTGGAGTAGAATAAAGCGAGACATTGTTGATTTTATTGCTAAATGTCCAAATTGTCAACAAGTAAAGTATGAACACTAGAGGCCCGAAGGAACACTTCAGAGAATGCCCATTCCTGAATGGAAGTGGGAGAGAATTGCAATGGACTTCGTGGTTTGTCTTCCAAAGACATTGGGAAAGTTCGATTCTATTTGGGTAATCGTGGACAGATTTACTAAGTCTTCTCACTTCCTTCCGGTCAAGGTGACTTACAATGCAGAGAAGTTGGCCAAAATCTATATCTCAGAAATTGTTCGATTGCATGGAGTTCCACTCTCCATCATATCATATAAAGGTACACAGTTTACTTCTAAGTTTTGGAGAACATTGCATGCGGAATTCGGTACTAGGTTGGACCTTAGTACTGCATTTCACCCTTAGACCGATGGTCAGTCTGAGCGAACGATTCAGGTGTTGGAAGATATGCTTCGTGCATGTGTGATAGAATTTGGTGGTCAGTGGGATAACTTCTTACCCTTAGCGGAGTTTTCATACAATAATAGCTATCACTCAAGTATTGATATGGCTCCATTCGAAGCATTGTATGGGAGGAGATGTAGGTCTCCCATTGGTTGGTTTGATGTATTTGAGGTTAGACCTTGGGGTACTTACCTTTTGAGGGATTCATTAGAGAAAGTGAAATCTATTCAAGAAAAGCTTTTAGCGGCGCAAAGTAGGCAAAAGGAATATGCAGATCGAAAGGTTAGAGACTTGGAGTTTATGGAGGGTGAGCAAGTCTTGCTAAAGGTTTCGCCCATGAAAGGGGTGATGCGGTTTGGTAAAAAGGGGTAAGCTAAGCCCAAGGTATATTGGACCATTTGAAGTACTTAAGTGAGTAGGGGAGGTGGCATATGAATTAGCCTTGCCTCCAGGACTGTCAGGAGTGCATCCGGTATTTCATGTGTCTATGTTGAAGAGATACCATGGGGATGGAAACTACATGATTCGTTGGGATTCGGTTCTGCTTGATAAGAATTTGTCTTATGAGGAGGAGCCTGTTGCCATTCTAGAAAGAGAAATTCGCAAGTTGAGATTAAGGGAGATTGCATCCATCAAAGTTAAATGGAAGAATCGACACGTTGAAGAGGCCACTTGGGAGAAGGAGGCTGATATGCAAGAAAGATACCCACACCTGTTTACAGATTCAGGTACTCCTTTTCGCCCTTGTCTTTCTTCTTGTGATCGTTCGAGGACGAACGATGGGTAAATTGGTATCTATTGTAACGACCTGTTTAGTCGTTTTGAGCAGCAGATTTTATTTCTGGAAAAACTGTCTGAGTCGACGGAACCCACGACGGACCGTCATGGGCAGACGGACCGTCGAGGGGGTCTCGTTCCAAAACACATAGAATTCTGAAATTTGGGTACTGAAATCGACTCTCTGAACTTCGCAACGAAATGGCAGGACGGATCGTCACAGGCATGACGGGCTGTCACAGACCCTTGGTAAAATTTAAGTCTCTGAACTCTGTGACGGAAGCAGCAGGATGGACCGTCGCAGGCACGACGGGCCGTCACAGGCTGCGTAATCCCAGGCTGGGTCGGATTTCTGTTAAATATTTTAAGGGGCGTTTTGGACTATTCCTGCTTATAATTATAAAGTTAGTGGTTTAATATGAATAATTCAATTACTTGGGGGATAAAAGAGATAGCCTTGAATTAAATAGTGGGTTACTTTTACCATCTTTATACTTAATTATATGCTAATTAGGGTAAAAGAAAAGAGGGTTTGAATAAGAAAAATAGAAAGAACAAAGGGAGGGAGAATCGATTGAGAGAGAGGAACGAAAAGGATAGCAAAGCTTTGGGGAATTTGCTTGCTTGATCACGAATCTTCGGTGGAGGTAGGTTATGGTTTATGCTATTCGTAGTAGACTCTTAATAGCGAATGATATGTGTTGGGTAGTATTATAAAACCTTCTATATGCTTAATTGTGTGCTTACATGATGTGATTATATAATTGTGATGAATAAGCATGATGAGGCTATTGAATCTCTAATCCTAAATTCACTTTGTTAATGATGATGCCTTGTTATAAAAGAAGGCTTGATGAACTAAAATAATGAGATTGATGATGCCTTCGTATAAAAGAAGGCTTGATGAACTAAAATAATGAGATTGATGATGCCTTGGTATAAAATAAAGATTGATGAATTAATAGAATGAGATTAGTGGAGCGGGTGTCATGAACCGACACATAGAATTAGGGGATCGGGTGTCACGAACCGACACGTAGAATTAGGGGATCGGGTGTCACGAACCGACACATAGAATTAAGGGATCGGGTGTCACGAACCGAAACATAGAATTAAGGGATCGGGTGTCACGAACCGACACGTAGAATTAGGGTATCGGGTGTCACGAACCGACACGTAGAATTAGGGGATCGGAGTGTCACGTTCCGAAACATAGTAGTAGGGGAGCGGAGTGTAACGTACCGACACAAGAGGAATAAAGATAACGAATCTTGAAATTATGTTAATAAATTCGAATGAAAAGAACCTATTTCACAAATGAGTATGGTGTGGAGACTTGAGTTCTCATAGGCGTGTTTGATGTGGTTACACATGATTTGTGAACTTGTCATTTTCACCTGTTGAGTAATATGGTTGATTTTATGTTATTATCTGATATATACTGTTTTCTATTTTGAGTTGGCCGATGATACCTACTCAGTACTTGTGCCTTGTACTGACCCCTACTTGTATTTGTTTTCTTGATTATTTGTGGAGTGCAGCAAACGTGCCGTCGTCTTCAACTAAACCGCAACTCTAGCCAGTCTTCATTACACCGGATTTCAGGGTGAGCTAATGCTTCTAGCTTGGACTGGATCTTCCTCTTCATGTCTTGATGCCTTGAACTTCCGGCATTGACTAGCTTTTTACTTATTTTAGCTTCTTAGATACTCTTAGATTAGTAATTTGAGCATAGATGTTCTTGTGATGATGACTTCCAGATTTTGGGGATAATAATAGTTATTGAGTTTTAGAAGTTATTTATTCAATGTTCATTAATGAGATTTAAGTCTTCCGCATTACTTTCTGTAAAATATTATATTGAAATGTTGGGGTTAGATTGGTTGGTTCGCTCACATAGTAAGATAAGTGTGGGTGCCACTCGCGGCTCGGTTTTGGGTTGTGACATATATATATATATATATATATATATATATATATATATATATATATATATATATATATATATATATATATATATATATATATATATATATATATATATATATATATATATATATATATATTCCTTTTTATGTTTTATTTGATCCACTTCACTTATTTGATACATTACAAGAAAAAAGGCCTTTAACGAGAGAAAATTTGATCGCTAAAAGATCAATTCCGATAGTTATAAGTCAATAACAACGAAAATTTTTTTGATCGCACCGACTGTTAAAAACTCCTCGTTAAAAGTTAACAACTGAAATGTCCGATCGTTAAAATTTAAGGATCGAAATGTTCGGCCGTTAAAAATACTTTAACAACTTCCAAAAGTCCAATAGTAGCTCTTTTTAGAGACCAATTTTTTCCTTCGCTAATTGAAATTCAGTCTTTAACCTTTGGTCACAACAACAAATTCATTCATTATAAGTGCTTATAACCAAATTACCTTCTGCAATTATTTTCTAACTTCAACGACTAGACAATAGTAATAATATATTCAAATACTCGCATAAAACAACCATTATCCATATAAATTATAGTTAAATACCAAAACAGAACTTATCACATTATAAAAAATATTCTTATCCTAATGATACTACGTTGTATTTGCCAACTTATACAAATCATATAAAATACAATTATACTATGAAAATGAATATCTTTTAGACAATCTCTAAGAAATAGGTTCCTTATTTAGGGAAATATTCCGCAATAGATGGAAGAGTTTCATGAATGTCCAATGCTAACTTCATCCAGAATAGCAGGCTCCAGATTAACAAATATAGGTTAGGTATACCTTGCCAGTGCAAGTAATTTCTCACTTCAAAGTTATAAACATGATATATAGGCATAAAAATTCTTATTGATTTTAGGGAAAATACATAAAAAAAGCCTCTGATTTTTTTCCGAAAACTCATTTTAGCACTTCAACTACAGGCGTTTAAATATCCCCCTAAACATATTTGAAATGAATTAAAAACCACCTTAAGGATGACATGACAAAGTGAGTGAGTTTACTCTCCTAATAAAGTGTGAAGGAGTTAAAAAAGAAAAAAATATATTATTAAATCATACACATGACATATTTTTATTGGTCAATATATAATTAATATTTTAAATATTATTTCTTAATATATTAACTTATATTAAAATATATGAATAAATTTTATTTGCCCATAAAAACTTTAATTTTAGTCTTTTTAATTTGTTGTCTTCGCCATTAAGATTCTTCTCCATTTAAAGCATCATTTTTCCTCCATCTTGACCTTTAACTTTATTAACTACTTCAAATTCACAATCTCTTTAGTACTCCACATAACCCAACACCACCATCTTATTTTTTACTTCAATTTAAATAGTATATAATTATATCAATTTTTATTAAAATAATATTACAATGACTTCCATATTTTAAATAAATCGTCTTTCGGATGACGGTTTTATATAAATTATCATAAAATACCGGCCTCATGAGGTCGGTATATTTATATCATCCAAGTATCGACCTCATAAGACCGCTATTTTTATTTCATACAAATACCGACCTCATGAGGTCGGTATTTTTACTTCATCCAAATATCGATCTCATGATGTCGTTAATTTTACATCATCCAAATACCGACCGCATGATGTCGATAATTTTATTTCATCCAAATACCAACCTCATGAGAATGGTTTTTGCGTAAAATAAAAGACAAAAACATTATATTACTGACTTTCGGAAGTCGGTAAAATTAGATATTATGCAATTAAATTAATTTTAATTTAAATACTTATACCATGGTTTTCAAAAAATCAATATTTTCAATGAACTTTAAATAAATCGCGCTCCAAATGCTAGTTTAAATAAGTTAAAAAATAAATTAATAGAAAATAGCAACATCTCAATATTAATATTATTTAATTAATATTTTTATTTATCTTACAAAATATAATGTGATACCGACGTAATGAGGTCGTTATTTTATTATATCTTATTCCTTGTACTAAAAATGACATACGGAGGTCGGTTTATTTGATATATTTCTAGTAATCATAATTTTTGCTATTTAGCATAATACTAAAATTTCATTTGAAACTTAACAATTTTGTATACTTCTATAAATAAAAAGTTAGACTTCGTGGAATAAATAAAAAAATATCTACAATCCATATTTAGAGTTTTAAAACTATGTTGATATGAATTAGGATATACTTATACTTATATTTCTAGAGTAATGTACAAATCTATCAGTCTTTTTGTGTAATCATGACCTTAATATGTCATGTTATGATGTAGAGGTGATCAAGAGCTATGAAATGTGAGGTAGTATTATTTTATATATATGCGTTTGATCTTGAATTTATGTCAAATGTTGTGATCACTTCCTAATTATGATGTCATGTAAAAGATACCCCATCTGAGTATAAAATACGTCAATTAATTATGTATGAAATACATTATCAATTAGAGAAATATCAATGATCATTTTAAGGAGATTTATATATTAGATTTGATATTGATAAACTTTTATTGATCGATAAAATTAAATTTATATAATTAGGAGGTGTATAATTTGAATTTATAGAATTAACTTGATTAATAAATTAAATTTATTATATTAAATAATATCGACTACGTGATATTTATTAAATATTGTTAAACATATCTAATTATTTTAAAAATACCGATATTCCGTGGTCGGTAAATTAATTATTTTAAAAAATACTGGCATCCCATGGTCGGTAAATTAAACACTTCTCTTAAAAAAAGAAGGATAATATCAAAACCCTAAGTCAAATATATATCTCTCTCACTCCTCTCTCATTGAACCCAACTGACCACCGCCCACCCACCTTGCTCCGACCGGCGCTACCCACGCCATGTCTCCGACTGGCGCCACCCACCCACGGCATCTTCTCTTATCAGCGATGACGATTGAACCCACCCCATCTGCAGGTCACGCGCATAAGTGTGTCGCGCCTCAGGAGTTGGAGGTCGCGCCACCTACATTGCCATCGATTCCACCTCCATCATGTACGCGCACAAGAGTTGGTCGAGTAGCAACACGGGGTCGATGCCGCCTCCATCCTTTTTAACTGAAGGGGAATTCTTAGAACCTCCATAACAAATCTTTTTTGTTTTCATTTAGTTGAAGTGTCTCAAAATTAGCTAGTCATCATAAAATCATAAAATCGTGTAATAAAGATTGACTAGTTAGAAGGATTTGACATTTCTGTATGAAAAAGATTTACATTTAAATTATATGAAAAAGATTTACATTTCAATTATAATATCTAGTTGAAAAACATATTTCTTAAATTGTGTTTGTTGAAGTGCTTGAAGTGTTATTATTAAGTTAGACTTCATGCCCTACTTAAGAGTATGACTGTATGCCCTACTTGATCTTAGTGTATGTAACATGTGCGTGTAAATAAGTTCAAACTCTATTTTTATAGTGTTAACTTCTTTCCCTCATTTCATGCTAGGTCACTTAGGAAGCTCAACATATTAAAAAAAAGTTGATACATGAGTATATTGTTTCTTTCATCAAAAAAGGAAATTAGGTTTGGTAATTCTAAATTTCTAAAGTTAAAGTACAATTGTTTTCAATAATGCATTTGTATCCATCTAATATTGATGATTATTTTTAAATATGTGATGATTTTTTTGTGTCCATCGAGTATTTGTTAAGCATAAGTACCAACACTAGTTGATCCTATTGATGAGAAAAATGATTTTCTTGCAAGATCGATTTTTGTTCATCTAGTGTTGACACTTATCTTTAAATTTACAAATAATATATTTGTTAAGCATAAGTATCAACACTAGTTGACCCTATTGATGACAAAATCGATTTTCTTGCAATTTCGATTTGTGTCAATTTATTGTTGACACTTAGCTTTAAATTTAGAAATAATATATTTGTTAAGCATAAGTACTCACACTAGTTGATCCTGTTGATAACAAAATTTATTTTATTGATAGATTAATTTGTGTCCATCTAGTGTTGACACTCTTCTTCAAATAAGGAATAATGTATCTGTTAAGTATAAGTACCAACACTAGTTAACTAGTTAAGTTAAATCTAAACTAATTACACTTAAAAAGTTGTTAAGTTGTTTAATAAGTTAAAGTGGTGAATATAGTGTTGGAATTAAGTTAAAACTAAACTAATTAGACTTAGAAAGTTGTTATGTTTTTTATATGTTAAAAAATGTAATGCAATTTAGTTGGTGAATAAAGTGTTGGAATAAAGTTAAATCTAAACTAATTAGGCTTAGAAAGTTGTTATGTTTTTTAATAAGTTATATTGGTGAATATAGTGTTGGAATTAAGTTAAAACTAAACTAACTAGACCTAGAAAGTTACTAAGTTGTTAAATAAGTTAAATTGGTGAATATAGAGTTGAAATTAAGTTAAACATTAACTAATTAGACTTAGAATGTTTTTTAAAAAATTAAATTATATAATGTGATAAAGTGTTGGAATTAAATTAAAGCTAAACTAATTAGACTTATCTATTTATAGAGAAAATTTTCGGAGACTAGTCATTAAGCGGTTAACAAAAGAGGGCAGATGTTCAATGAATTTAAGGTAAGAATGTGTATCAATTAAATTCATGTCATATACATTTAAATTCGTTATTCATTTGAACAAGAAATGCTTAGTTATTTTTCATTACAGAAATATTATGTATGGGCTCCCGAACATGAGGAAGAAGTCAAGCGAACTTCAAGGTTAAAGCTTCAAAGTTTCTTTCTAGCACATTTAGTGAATGTCGAAGAAAATACAATTCCTAAGTTTTCTGTACCAGGTCGATGGGATCTGTTATTGGAACATTGGGGTAATGATGAAAAGTTTAAAAAAAGGAGTGAGATTGGGAAGATGGCTCGCGCATTAGAAAAGGGAGGCTCTTTGTACACTGGTGGAGCTATTAGCCTAGTTACTAGGAATGAAAGAATGATATACTTTCTTAATTTTGTAAAATATTTTTTTTTTCTTTTTTTATAAGTAGTTTTTGGAGATTGCATTTTATTTATGTTATTTGCAGGAAAAAGAGTTGGGTAGGTTGGTAGTTGTGGAAGATTATGAACCCCGAAGAAGAAGAAAGATGGATTGAGCCACGTGCTCAAGAGACATATGTAAGAAATCTATTCAAGCTAATATTTTTTATATATATTACATTCTTATTCGAAGAGTTCTTTGTTTAAATTATAGGATAGGTTTATACAAATATCTCAAAAATATCGTAATATTCTACCTCTTGAGAGCCGGGACAAATCATTTACACAGGAAAAAAGTGAGAATCTTTGGAAATAGAATGCAAGTGAACTGATTAGAGGTTCAGTCTACGACTATCCAGAAAAGACATATCAAAAGAAGTAGGCTTGGTACTGTGGTTCATTATATTCTAGCTTCGATGGCGTCGATAAAGAAAGAATATCTGTAATGGAAGGTAAGATAGCTTTTCTCAATAACGAGATTGTTGTTGTAGCCGACATAGAGAAGAAGAGAGAAGAAAGATAGAGGAATAGAGAGGAGGAGATTGTGGCAGCAAAGGAAGCAGAGAATAAGAGGTACACAACGCTTCAAGCCCAACTAAATTTTCTTCTTGAATCAGGAAATATTTTTTTTTCCATGTCCGGCAAGCAGTGATGGATCAGGAGAGTAATGAGAATGATAAGTCTGATAAAGAGAGTGAGGATGATGAGGAGTAGTTGTATCAATTTGACATTTTGAGACTTGTATATTTTTTGGAATTGTTTGATTGTATTTTAGTTTGTTTGAAGATGGTAAGTTTATTTTGAAGTTGGGTGAAGTTTATTTTTGAATAGTTCAATGTATATATTGAAAATGTTGTGTTGTTTTGGTTGGATGAATTTTATATTAAAATAGCTAATTTGGAATACTTTGGGTTGGATGAAGTTATATTAAATAGGTTATTTGGAATTCTTTGGGTTTTTTTTATATAATATGCAGGTGGGGTACTAAAATTGCAGCTCAATGCTGCCAGTTTTGTAGCAGAAATACTTACCTCCGGAGGTCGGAATCTCAAAAAAAGATATAAAAATATCAATCTCTGGAAGTCGGAATCTCAAAAAAACATATAAAAATACCGACCTTCGGACGTCGGAATCTAAAAAATAAGAAATACAAATAACGAACTTCGAATGTCGGAATCTAAAAAATAAAAACAAAAAATATCGACTCTAGAGGACGGAATCTAAAAAATAAGAAATAAAAATACCGGCATTCGAAGGTCGGAATCTAAAAAATAGGAAATAAAAATAACGACCTCCGGAGGTCGGTATTTCAAAATTTGAGAATTAAATATTCTGACCTTCGAAAGACAAAAATAATAAAAATAAAAAATAAAGAAATATATAAAAGTAACCTCCGAATGTTATTTTAGAAATGGTATTCGTACACCATTTTTGGGATCTAAAAGTAAAGCTTTTGAAACTAACCATTATACATTGAGAGTTTAAAACTTGGAGTAGTTCAAGTCTAAAAGTTCTTGAAAATACTACTTTCAAAAGGAAGAAGAAAATGTTATTTTAGAGAACCAAATATTTAATAGTTATACTTTCACTTAGATATTTATGTTGAGGAAAACTTCTCACTTTAAATTTTAAATAAATTTGAAGCTAGTTTAAAGGTTAATCAATTACTCTTTAGAAATATATTTAAGACTTAGATATTTGCCCTTTAGAAATACCTATTTTTAAGAAAACAAGAAAGTAGGTCTATATATTTTTGACAAAAAATAAATATATGGACCCACAAGGGGCCCTAGAGAAGGGCCCAAGACTTTGACCAAAAGCTATCTAGGCAGAGTCGACCGACGAGACCAACGACAACCTATTCGTCAACCAACAGTCCTTCATCTTGGTCCATTTATTGTATATGCAAGTTAAGTTGTGCAGGATCCATTTGGATCTAAGTATCAACCAACGTGACCCCACCAATGGTCCGTTGATGGACAAACAATCCGTTGGTTAGGCCTCGGCTGTGAGGCTTGCAAAACTGTTAAGTGACTGCCTTTGCTTGGTGTGTTTGGTAAATTCAGCCCAAGTCTTTTATGAACCTAGGACATTTATATAAAGGTTTATTAGATATATTAAAGTGGTCTAAACCCTATGATCTCATTTTAGACCCCTCTTCATAACACCTAAAGCCCCTCTCTCTTATAAGACTCTCTCGAGTCACCATGGAAACTAGAAGTGAAGAAGTGCTAGGAGGGATGTTAGTGGTCATTTCTTCATCAAAAATCATTGGTATTTCTTCAATGTGAGGTATGTTCCCATCCTTGAACTCTCTTACATTGAATGAGTCCCTTCTAATGGATTTTCAAAAGGGTCTTCAACCGTAGTTTATTCTATCTTCAACTTTAAATATGGGTCTTGCATGAAAACGTTTCTAATGAATTATTAATGGTATTTTAAATATTATTTGATTATTTTAAGGTTTAAACTTCAATGAAAAAATGTTAAGCTTTTCATCAAAAGTTGTCTTAAGAAATGGGTTAAATGAGCATGAACTGGTAGTCTTTGAGCTTTGGTTTCTTATGGTTGTTATTGTTGTTTAGATACTTCCCAAAGGGCTTTATTATGATGAAATATTGAGAAAAATGTTATATATGATGAAATCTTGGATTAAAGGTAAGTTGGTTATGTTGTTTAGTTTCAATTTCGAAATGCTCTTGAGTGGTATGGTCCACGTTCTTGGTGGCGGTGTTTCCTTGAATTGTATGAATATGAAGTTACTTGTTTATTTTTAATGAGTCCATGAAGGCTTGTTATATAAATGAGATAATGATAAGGTTATTCTTATAAAATGTGTCTTATGAGGCTATTATTTGTAGTAGACTAGAGGCTATGCTTGAATGAAGTTATTCTTGTTATAAGCTTTACGAAGCTTGTTATGAGAAGTATGTTAAGGATTATGTCTAAAGGACTTGTATGATTATGTGATGCATATAAGGTGTGTGATGTGATGAACTGAAGGTCTAAGCATGTATATAAGTTAAATGTAAATGAAATGAAACTTATGTGCACGGTGTGCCCACATGTACACACATTCACACTTGAATAAATAAATGAATCTAAGATAAGTCCTAAAGGGAGTTTTGGGGTACACAATCTTCGTGAGTTGAAATGAAGTGTTTAGTAGCAACCCCACTACATCCCATGAGCTTTCAAAGATAGGTTGGAGGACGAATGCCCTTCGTGAGTTGAGATGTGGTGTTCACTAGTTATCCTTAACCTATAGTTTATAATGTTCTGAATACATGGGAAATTATACCTAGCACTGAGAGGATATGAAGAAAAGGTTGTTACACTTCGTGAGTTGAGATGTTGTATTCCAATGTACCTCTTAATATGAGTACTCCTCGTTAGTGGAGAATGAGTTACTTAGTAGCAATCTCCTTATCCATTAACTATGTGACCCCATTGGTGTAGCTATTGGGAAAGCCATGTAAAAGCTAAGAGAATTACCTCATTCTAGGCAAGTGACGATCCCTCAGCCAATATAGGTTAATGTCGGGATTCCATGTATAGCTCTGATAGTGTATGTTGGTTAAGCTAACAACCACAAAAGCAATGAATGTGTTAAGTCTTCTATGAAGTGTTCTACATAGAGTAGGTAGCGGAATGGGACATATTTATCCATTGCACTAGGTAGGAAATTCGAAAGGAAAGTCTTGGTGAGTCTTATTTGAATTGAATGAACTAAGTCTTCTAAAAGAACGTACTACTTAGGGTAGGTGGTGGTATGGGATGCTATCTATCCATTTCACTAAGTAAGACCTTGAAAAAGGGAAGACTTGGTGCCAAACATTCTAAAAGAATGTGCTACTTAGGGTACATCGTGGTATGGGACACCAACTAGTCAATGAACTAAGTAGGCATTCCGAAAGGGAATACTTTGGTGGTTTGTTAGGTCTTCTTCTAGTGTCTTGTCTTTGAGTAGGAGCTTGTTTGCCCGTGATGAGTAAGCCAAAAAGGGGTAGCCTTGAGGATCGCTTTGGTGTGTATTGAATAAGATATATGGGTACTTCCTTCATGTCTTACCTTGGTGAGTCTTAGGTAATCCTTAGTTAGGGAAACTCCTTGGTAAATGAGTTCACTTCCTCTTTACTTGGATTTGGAAGTTCACTCCTTTAGAATAGGTTAGTTCATTGTAAATGCTTTAAATGATTCACTGTTAATGTTAAAAATAGTTCGCTGTAATGTCAAGATGAGCTTACTGTTTTGTAAGTTACTTTAAAGTGTGTCTTTTGGCTAAAATTTTGAAAATCCTTCTCTAAGTGTTAAATGATGTTTCTTATGATGTTTTGCTTCTATATTATTGGATTTTGTGCTTAATTTTCATGGAATGTTATTTTATAAAAATATCCCATTATGCATGTTTTGCATTTGCCATACTTAGTACATTATTTGTAGTAACTCCATACTTTTCTATACTATAAGTATAGTTTGGAAGATTTTGGGGGTTTGAAGGAGAAGCTTGGGAAAGTTCCTCTCAAGACAAAGTATGTCCTCATATATTCGAGGGCATAGTCCTTTTTTATTTTTCTTTTTAAAATCTTACTATGTATTTTATTTTAATGCAAAGGGTCGTGTCCCTAAGATACTATATTGTGATTTTAAGTTGGATTATGACTATGAGATTCTCAAAATATTTATGAAAGACTAGTTTTTATCAAATGGCTTGAAAAGTTTTAAATTCGGCACTACTTTTCATGTCTTATGTAATGAACCATAGTTAAAGGGCTTGTACAAGACCCAAAGGGCCAGGTACGCCCGTTCATGATGCGAGGGTTCTCCCTAGATTCTAGGGGGTACTTTCAGGTTGTGACATCACTGATCTTGAAGAGAAATTAGGTGGCATTCCCTATAATATGAAGAAAAGCTTTGATTTTATTCGTGTCATAGAAGCTTGTGACGTTACTGTTTTGGGATTTCATGATCAGAAGTTCGCATGGTGTGTGACCGAAAGAATCCATATCATCTAATTTTGAAAAGGCTTGATTGAGTTGTAAATGCCAAATGGCTTAAATCATTGTTATATCTACTCTTTTGTATTCTCCATCTGTTGACTTAGATCATTGCCCTTTACTTATTGAAATGGAGGATAGACAACATGGCTCCAGAAAAGGCTTTAAGGTTTTACATTGCAGGGTGGAGAATAAATTTTTCTTGAGCACTATTAGGGATTTCCAGAACAGAGTAACCACTGGCATCCATATATGGATATTTGCATGAAATTGAAAAGCTTGATTCCACACTTATCAAGTGGTTGAGAACCGAGTATGGTGATATTTATGCCAATTAGAAGGAGTAAGAAGAAAAAGTTGGACAGGCAGAGGAAGTTCTTTTCAATAGTAACACTATGGATAACATAACTAAACTCCAATTTAATTAGATGATGCTTCTTTGAGAATTAAGCTTAAGCATATCCAATCCGAGCTCTTCTCATTGAGCACGACCCTCTCATCATATTTTTTTTCTCTCTACCCAGTCGTATAATGACTTAAGATTCAACCTATAACCCATAGACAATTGGGATTGAGTGTTTATCTCAAGTGGGCAAGAATCAACATACAATGATACAAATATTTAAGGGAAAAATAGCAAAATCAAGGATATGCCTTAGCGTAATGGTAAAGTTGTGTCCCTGGGTTCAATCAGTGGAACCAATGTTTGGTTCAAGGTAGGTTGCTTACATAATACATCACCCCCTTTTCGTTGAGTGTGGTTCTTCCCTTGGCACAGCGTGAATGGGGATGCTTCATGCACCAAACTCCACTTTTTTATACAATTAGTAAACCGAAAATTCTAACTAGATCATTCTAAAATTTTGAAGACAAACTTCTCTTCTGCAATTCCATCAAAAAGTTCACTAGAAACTAGAAGGCCGACCTTCCAAGTGAAAAAAATAAACCAGCGATGATCTCTTTTAATAAGTAGCCATGCTCACCATTTTTAGTTCCTCCTGGAACAAACATGTAACATTTGCGCCGTAATTCTTTAACACGGTTTAGCAAATGGTTAATAACCTTAGATACACTTGTCCCATGCATTGAAAGATAACATAGTATCTCTGGAGCAAGATATTCCTGTGGATATAGGTCATTAGGTTACAGTGATGAAATATGCTAGAAGCTGCTAAAAATATTAACAGTAAGATGGAGAGACATCATTATTGAAGATGGTAAATATGGTACAACTCACTTCAACTTCACTATCATCACAAGCCTATGACCAACTTACTATACATCCCAACAAGAACATTTTTATCATATAAGATTCCCCTAAAAATGTATGATTAACCAATATCAGTTGAGACCAACTTAGGAAATATATCATCGAGCTCTATGGATAAGTGTCAATTTGTGGAAATCCACCACTCATCAACGCCTCTAACTTACAGTTTGTTTTTGTCCTCTAGTAAAGAATATCAAAAACACAATAGGCTCTTATTTAAAAACACACCACAAATCAATTTACCCTTCCATAAGCACAAAGGTAATGGCTTCGGTTGGTACAAACAAATAGTCCACACGCAATCTTTTCACAGTGTAACAGCCCAAAAATAACTATGCTAAGTAATGCCTAAATGTACCTAAAATGCCTAGATTAGACCGGGTACACTCTGCTTGATGCGCGTGGAACCAGACCTCAGAATCTATGAACCAGCAAAGCCAACTAACTTGGTGAGTTAATTGAGCTACGCAAGGTTGATTCCAGCCATGTAGGGAACCCGAATATTAAGATTCACCCGAATGAGTCTTAACCGAACTTGAAAGGGGTAACCATAAGTTTGGAGGGTCCAAGGGTAAAATGGTCTTTTCCAGGCTAAGTGTAGTATTGTAATTACCTTAAATAATTAATTAATTAATTAATTAATATAAGGAGTGGACAATTCGGTTAGGGTTGACCCGAATAGACTCATTTTCGCGCGTTAGGCTTCACCTGGGTTCGATCCTTGGTGGAAGCAATGATTAAATTGAATTAATTGGTATTTAATGATTATTTAATTAATTGGTATTTAACTTTCTGATTTAAGTAAGGGAAAAATAAATAAATAACAAAGAGTCCTAGTTTGACTAAGTCTTCAACACAAACTCATACTCCTAAACTACTCTCATCTCTCTCTACTCTCATTCTCACATCTCTCACTCTCATTCTCACGTCCATCATCAGAAAAAAGGAACAAAAAAAATCAAAGTTCATCACTTGAAGAAATTGCATACAAAAACTCAAAAGAAAAACTAAACAAAAAACGAAAAGAGAAAGCATTTTTCAAACGGTTTGCGTTTGAGTTTTGTAGGATAAGCATTTTTTTCGTTGGAGTTGGAAGCACTTGAGATCATATTTTAAAGGTGTCATACGATGAAAAAAGGTATGAGTTTTCTACCCCCCGGTCCCTTTCCCAAGAGACCCCTATGATTTAGTCGAATTCTAATCCAAAAACTAAGAATGGTCCCCTTTGCATGTTCCTGTCACTAGCTCTCATTGATTGTTGCAAGTTGGGTATGTGTTCTGGTAGAAATTAGGGATATAATGTGCTTACTTGATGATTATGTTTATGTATGTATGTGATGATGAAAATGTGTGCAATGTGTGTGTAGCCGTGTTCTTGGGCATGTTTTGAAGCATGAAAATGGCATGTTAAAGCCTTGTGTTTTTGTATTAGATTACTTGGAAAAGATTCACAAAATAATGTACGAAATATCCAGCGAATTAACTAAGAATCTAACATACAAATGATGGAAAAATGGACTAAAAACGTGACCAAATTTCCAGATAATCTTGAAATTTGGTCTCGGCTAAGCAACAAGTGAGATGCTGAAATTTTTAACATTTTTTCTAAGATGTGAGGTCATTAGGTATTGAACCAAAGACCTCACCATATACAAGCTATTAAAAATTCAATAATAAAAATGAGGTAACAGGGATTCGAAATAGGGTAAGGCTCAAGTGAAGGAATGAAAGAGGAAAAGAATTAAAAAAAAATTAGGTGTGTGGGGATCAAACCCACAACCTATTGGATAGGTGAGGGAGATATCTCAAAATGAAAGAAAAATAAAATGAGGGGTGTGGTATTCGAATCCACAACCTCTTGGATAGGTGAGGAAGTTAGAAGAAAAATTAAATAAAAATAAAATGAAGTTGTGGGGAATCGATCCCACGTCCTTATGGTCTCCATCGAAAAAGAGAGGAAGGAAAAAGAAAGGAAAAAGAAGTGTAGGTGTTGGGATTCGACCTCAATTATCCAAGCTGAAAAATATTGATGCAAAAAATTTAATATGAGAGTAACTGTTGCTCAAGGGATTCGAAACCGGGTTTCGTTGCCCAATTCCGTATTGATACATAAGTCTTATGTGAATAAATATTTATTGAATGATGCCCATAGGAATAGAACTCGAGACCTTGGCATACTTACAAGATGCACAAGTCTAGTATCACATAATCTTGGGTAAGTATGAGTCACTTAGACAATTATGAATGTAGCCTCATGGCTTGTACATATGGATTCATAAGTCTAGCGTACGTTTAAAATTAAGTGAAGCTAAGATTTATGTAATGAATTGATGTGACTCCAAGGAGGGGCTATGTAGAAGTGCGAAACACACTAAAAGACAAAGTGCATTGGCATATGAAGGAATGGACATTCACGTAATGGGGTGAGTAATTATGAAAAGCTAATATGCTAAAGCTAATGAAAATAGTGACAACATGATAAGATGCTAAGATAAATGGTGAGACAAGTCTCAACCAAGCCTAAGAAAAATGTTACCAAATGTACTCACCTATGGAAGTGTCATATTATATAGAGTAAAATCTGAAGCGTACTCCAAAAGAAAGTGTTAAGAATGAATTCATAGTTAATAAGAAAAGAAAGAGTGACTACATGACTATAGGTTAGTGCCAGTGAGACAAGCTGCATGTACGCCTAAAAATCAATGTCACTAAATGAAATTTCTAAGAGAGTATATTTATGCTAAATGATGAATAAGCAAAGAAAGAGTGGCTACATGAGGATAGGCTAGTACAAGTGAGACAACATGTATCTACGCCTAGAATCAATGTCCCTCAATGTAAATTAAAAGACAGCATATGTATGTTATACGATGAAAAAATAAAGAAAGGTGAGTAAAGATGAAAGGAAAAGATGTTAACAAAGAACAGGGTGGCATCACAATAACAGTCTAGTACAAGTGAGACAAGTTCTACCTATGCCAATATAAGGTCACCAAAAGTACTCATCTAAGAGAGCGCTGAAAATTAAGAGACAAGTCTCAGACTCACTCTATATGTAAGTGTAAGGAAAATTCACACTTAAAGATAGATGATAAATCATCTAATGTTCTATGACTACCTCATGCTAGAAGCAATCTTGGATGATGTATGAGTTGAATGTAAATAGGAACTTTAAATGGAGCACCGATAGGATAGCTATGAGTGGTGATGCCTTCTTTCGGAAAGGGCGGGGATTCACGTTATTCTCATGAGATGAGACTGTCCACCAAGGTGGGTTTGGGTCTCACGAAATCTCCTAGTCTTTGAACTATGCTGCCATAATAGGGAACTAACCTGTGGTTTTCCACCTAAGCGACCTAGGGATGTTTTAGTTTCACCTTCGTTAGTGACCCACCGCTTTTCAGTGTGGGGAAGACACCAGATTTCATGATGCTCACATGATCTATGTCGGTTAAAGTTGAAGTTCCTCAAAAAATGAAAGATAATGAATTGAATGACACCAAAGGTGTTTGGATAGGATATGAACTAGACTCATGTAATGACACTAGGTCATTCTTGGTCATTGCACAGGGAACTTCTTTATACGCATATGCATTTTATAACTATAAAGTCTATGTACACTTCAAACAAAACAAAAAGTTTGAAATTTTTCGCTAAAATTAACCTAACCAATGTAATGACGACGTAACTAGGGTTGTCTGCGACCTTAGAGAGGTCAACGACGCCGGTTTCGACTAGGGTCTAGACCCGGTCCTGACACACAAAATAAATCCTCTCATTCTCATGAAACAATTTCAAAAACCAAGAATCATTTATGTTACAACAAACTTAAACTCAAGAAATGACTCAAGTCATTAACTCTTTCACATGCTCACATGACTGAATGAGTATATTTCAAAATCACCACCTTTTAAACTTACATGCCCTCACAAGAAATAAATGTCCCAAACCGAACATATATAAACAAAATGAGGGATAAAGATGCAGCACTCACTCTCACAAAGAATCACCTAGTGCACACAAATGTCACACCATATGCTAGCCGATATTTTTCAATCATCTTTGTTTCAAGTCCATTTGGTTAGAAATCTCAAAGGACATTGTTAAGCTTGTAATGTAGGCTTCGGGAAGGTTAGGATATCGTTTAGGTATAAGTGACTACACCTTCCTTGAAAACTACACAACAACTTATCATTTCCAACATTCTTCACTTTTCAAGACCATGCACATTCCTCACTACTTTTCATTTTTCTTATTTCCACTCTAGATGCCCCACATGCAAATATTTTTTTCCACTTTTAAAACCTATGCACATTCAACATTACTTCTCATTTATTGTTTGTTATTTCCACTCTAGATTCCCCACATGCAACAATTTTCAACTTTTGGAGAATTCAAGTTTCATTTATTCGTTATCCTTCTTAATTTTTCAATGTTTTTTCTTTCATTAAGGCTTTCCATCCATCCTTCAATTTATGTTTTCTTTTTTCATCTTTTTTATATCAAAGACCTCATGTGGTAAGCATCCTTTCAATGAAGTTTCCATAAAACCCCAACTTAGGCTTTTAGCCTCAACTTTCACAACCTCAAGTTCAAGGAGGAAGGGTTCAAAAGAGGGCTTTTTTCATAAAGGATAAGGCTTGACAACAAAAAGGATTAGGCTCAAAGGGAATAACTAATGATATATTTAGTACAAACGTGGGATTTATAGGCCAACACTACAAAAACATCAAAGAAAGCCTAAGATTATTTATTCAACCAAACTCAATCAAGATCAACATTTCAAGATCAACCGGGCAAGTTCTAGGTTAAAAATGCAAAAACAAGGCATTATTCAACAATTTTTCCTCACATGGCATGCAATTCAAAAGATGGTTCAAAATCTTTCTTTTCGAAATACAAGTAGCATTGAACATTTTAACTGTTAACGAATCAAAAGTCACAAAAAGTATTGTAAGAGTTTTAACAAAATGAATCATAACATGCTTTACCTTAATAAAATGGAGAGGTTACTCAACACTATTCACATGCATAACTATGCTCTTAGTACCAACCAAATCACAACCTTCCTAGAAAGATGACAATTTTGCCTTTGAGAAAGTCGTCAACCAACCTATCATCATGCAAACTCATGCATCTATTCAGGAACAATGACATAGGCTTCCCCACAATATAACACTCACAACAAATCGGCGATTTACCCTTAAGAAAGTCGTCACCCTCTATCTATCAACAGGAATCATCAAACCAAATTTTATTATTAAAAAAAAAGCAAAAAAGCTACAAACTACAAATGAAAAACCAAAATAGACCAATCCAACATAATATCACCAGTGATATCCACAATATCAAATGACGACAATTGAACACAATCCATAACAAAGAATGAAAAGCACACCCCATAAGAGGACAATCACACCATCCTGAAACAATCAATTGAATTACAACAATGGTGGCCCCCCAACTGAAAATGAGATTGTGTTCTGACAATGCAAATATCAAAAGAGAATACGGGGGACACACTGAAACTGAAATTTCTTCATCTATACTTGAGTTGCTTCTGCATGTCGGTCCTAACCTCATAGAGGTCACCTCTCCATTCTTAAAGGATCAGTGATTATCTCAACTGGCAGCTGCCGATTTAATCTCCGAGATGTGGCGCTTCCAAAAATCAGTGGCTCATGTTGTTTCAGTCGTCCTAAGATTTCTTAAAATTCCTTGTGTTGTATATGAAAATTATCGTAGCAACAACATATTCCTCAGCAGTATAAGCCGTTATAATTCCATAGTAGGGATAGGGAGAACCCCAAAAATCAATGCAGACCTGCAACCTATGATTAACCATAAGCTTTTTAATAAAAGGAATAAAAATGATGAAGTCCTCTCTAAGAGCATGTGCTAGGCAACAAAGTGCAACTATGAATGGAAGGGAGAAACCACAATTTATCAACATAAACATGAAGAAAGTATTATATAAATCATATAGTACAAAGATTTTATCGGGTAAAAAAACTCACAATTCAGTATGCTATTATAAAAATTTGTCAAACTGATTCAATAATATAAGTGATGATACATTAATCTGAGCACGAGATACATTAACCGTTAAGAAAGATACATTGCATTTTATACATGATACACTAATCTGATGTGTATTTTATACATGATACACTCATTAATCTGATGCGCGAGATACATTATTCTGATGCACGAGATACATTAATCTAATGTGCGAAAATGAGGGATTTTAGGAATTTGTAACACTAATAAGGAATAAAGGTAATAATTGAAATTAAAGGTGGGATTTATGTCAATTTTCCTAAAATTATAACAGAATGGAAAAGGTAAAAATTATAAGATAAAATAAACTGAGTTTTCTAAATCAGCAGTAGTAGAATCATCTAGCAATTGTTCGTGACTTAAGGAAAGGAATCACATTCAAAATGAAGTTTGGACAGACATGAGAAAAAGGCTTGCAATATTCACTGCAATTGAACCACTAATATAATGATTTCAATTTTACTATTTGCTTCACAATTCTCTAGACATTTGTGTCAAACTACTGTATGACCTTCAGTAAAAGGAAGTAGAAGATGCAATTTCTATAAACTCCAAGGTAATAAATCACGGCTCAAGGCTCACTTATATAAGTGTGTTCGAGTATATATACATAAGGGCTGGAATTTATCGAAATCCTCACAAAGTAGATTATTGTCATTTCATTTGTTATCTAGATTTGAAGAAAACAAGTAACATATATTATTATCAGTGATATTAATGAGAAGGGGAAAAATAGACCCGTCCAAGAAAAGTTTCATGTGATGCACAAGAGATGATATATATCAAGTATAACTTGCAAAATGGAAATGAAGAGAATACAAAAATAGCTTAGGAAAGCAAGAAATTAAATGGAAACAATGAAACTTAGAAGCATTCCCTTCTTCCCTTTTACACATACATGAACATACGTATCAATAGTGTAAGAGTTTTTACCGTACCACGTCTTACTTCTACGGGAGTGTCCCATTTTATGAACCCAAAATAATTGCACAAAAAAGAACATGCATATGCACATCTTATGTCCCTACACATTAAGGTGAGACCACTATCATAAACATCAAAGTTATACTAACCAAGGCATGGACCAGATGCAACCAAAGAAGACTAACCACCAAAAACTTCAAGGGTGTCGAGAATAGGATAACATGTGTAGTCATTAAACATCTCTGAAGGAATATTGATTGTATTGAAGTGTTAACCTAATAAGAGAATACATGGGAGATATATATAGGAGATATAGGAAGGAGTACTAATCCTAATAGGACTAGGATTAAGGAGTACTAAATCTAATAGGACTAGGATTAAGGAGTAGTAATCCTAATAGGACTAGGATTAGTACACAGTAAATACTAATATTATTTAATAGTATTATTTAATACTATCTGTTATTATCCCCCCTCAAGCTGAGCTGAGCGGAAGCGAACGGAAGCTTGGAACTGAGGTAATCGTGTTGTCGGCCTCGGGAGAGGCTTGGTGAGAATATCAGCCGGTTGTTCTTCAGGGGGTACATACTGCACAGTCATGGTGCCGGCCTGAACTTCATCGCGAACAAAGAGACAATTGGTATCAACATGCTTCATTCTGGTGTGTAGAACGGAATTCTTGGCCACACAGATGGTTGATTTGTTGTCACAATAGAGAGAAGGAACAGTGTTAGTGGCTCGGAGTTCGCGAAGAATATATGTGACCCACATGGTCTCAGCAGCAAGAAGAGCAAGGGCGCGGTATTCAGCTTCAGTCGAGGACCGAGAGACCTTGGGTTGTTTTTTTGTACACCAGGAGATCAGGTTCGGCCCCAAAAAAACGAGAAACCCCGATGTAGATTTTCTGCCATTTTTATCATTCGCCCAATCTGAATCCGAGAAACCCCGAAGCTCCAAGTCCCCGGGTCGAATGAGTAAACCACGACCAAGAGTGCCAAAAATGTACCTGAGAATGCGTTTTAGACAATGGTAATCATATTCACTTGGTTGATGCATGCGCTGAGCAACTCGGTTGACAGCAAACTGGATGTCAGGACGGGTAATGGCCAGCTACTGTAGAGCCCCAATGAGGCTGCGGAAGTGGGTGATATCGGCAAAGGGGGGTGTTGGCTCCATTCGTAGACGAAGAAACTGCCATCGGTGTTGGTTGACTAGTGCATTTTTCTAGTCCAGCTTTCTGCAACAGATCTCGAGCATATTTTGACTGATGAAGAAATAAGCCGCTGCCTGTCCGAGAAACCTTTATTCCCAGAAAATAATGTAACGGGCCAAGGTCCTTCATTTTGAAGGTAGTATGCATAGCTCGAGTGACATCCTGAATGAGAGCTGCAGTAGAGCCTGTAATAATGATATCATCTACATAGACAAGAAGAATAACTGTACCGTGTGCTGAATGTCGAGTAAACAGACTCGTGTCGTATACGCAACACGTGAAGCGAGTCCCCGGAGGAACGTTTTCAGTGTGTACCAAGCACGCGGGGCTTGCTTGAGCCCATACAGAGACTTCTGGAGTTCGCAAACATGTTGAGGGAAGCGGGGATCAACATAGTCCGGTGGTTGCGTCATGTAGATAGTTTCATCAAGCATGCCATGAAGAAAAGCATTGGAAACATACAACTGATTGATTATCCAATTGTTGCGCACGGCGAGTGACAGTACCAGGCGAATGGTTTCCTGCCAAATAACAGGACTGAATGTCTCGGACTAATCAAGCCCATACTCCTGATTGTAGCCTTTAGCAACCAAACGAGCCTTGTACCTGGAAATACTGCCATCCGCATTGTGTTTAATTTTGTACACCCATTTACAGCCCACTGGGTGCCGCCCATGGGGCTTAGGTACAAGAACCCAAGTTTTATGATCAGTCAAATCCATAAACTCGTCATCCATAGCATGACGCCAATAAGCATTTTTTGAGGCAACAGAGTAGGTTGTTGGTTCACTATCGGGAAGGGGTGTATCTGGTAGTATGGTAGCCTGAAAGGTTTTAGGTTTAAAGATACCGGCTTTGCCACGAGTTAACATGGGATGGGTATTGGGGATTGGCACGGGCGGTGGTGATTCGGGGGTGGCCGAGAAGGACCCAAAACGGATCGGGCTGGAGATGTTGTGGGTATGGGGTGGTTCGGGTTAGTTGTGGGTGTGGGTGGTGGTTGTGGGTGTATTGTGGGTGACGGTCGAAGGGGTGATGAGGGGTGGTTGGGTAGTGGGTGGAGGTGTGGGGGAAGGTGGTGAGGGACCCTGTGAGTATGTTGGAAAAAAGGGGAAGGACGCCAATGAATGATGTATTTGTGGAGGAGGAAATAGACTCGTAGGGAAACTCATTTTCGACAAATTTGACATGACGAGATATGTAGACTTTATGATTTTGTGGGTCAAGACAGCGATAACCCTTGGATGTAGGATTATAGCCCAAAAAAATACAAGGACGGGATCGGGGTTGTAATTTGTGAGTAATATGAGGGCGTAGCCAAGGGTAGGCAAGACACCCAAAGATGCGGAGGTTGGTATAATTGGGAAGTTCTTGGTAAAGGAGTTGATATGGTGATTTGTTGGAGAGAGTGTGACTGGGCATTCTGTTAATGAGGTAGTTTGCGGTGGCTAGAGCTTCTACCCAAAAGGAGAGAGGGAGATGAGATTGATGTAGAAGAGTAACCACCTTTTTAATGTGATGGCGATGCTTACGCTCAGCCACCCCATTCTGTTCGGGAGTGTATGGACAGGAGGTTTGATGTATAATTCCCAGGGATTGCAGAAACTGGCCAAAGATGTTATTGACATATTCCTTTCCATTGTCACTTCAAAAAAGTTTAACATGAGAATTGAATTGTGTTTTGACCATTTTTTCAAAAGTGACAAAGGTGGTGTATGCCTGTGATTTGTGTTTTAGTGGGTACAACCAAGTGTATTTTGTAAAATCATCCACAAAACAACTATAATAGCGAAAACCAGCAAATGAAGGAACAACAGTAGGACCCTATAGGTCAGAATGAATAAGTTGAAAAGGTGCAGTTGTACGCTTCTCAGATAAAGTAAAAGGTAATTTATGAGATTTAGCAATTGAACAGGAGTCACAATTGTTTACATCAATGGAAGAAAACCTAATTGAGACATTAAAGAATTTATTATTTGAGTAGACGGGTGACCCAGACGACTGTGCCACAACAGACTGTGGCCATCAGCCGAAAGAGCCACCGGAGCCACATGAACGCTTTCTGAAACTGGGTGGGCAGACGAACTTGTGCCAGGAAGAACGTACAGACCATGCTCACAGGGGCCCTGAAAAATCACCCTCTTGGTAGTATTGTCTAGGATCTGAAAATCATTAGAGGTGAACAACAGTGAGCAATTATTGTCTTTTGTGAATTGGTGAACTGAAAGGAGATTGGATTTAATAGAAGGGACGTGGGTAAGGTTACCTAGGTGAAAGATAGCGGTGGGGGTTTTAATGGTACCCGTGCCTGTGTGAGAAATATTAAGGGACTCACCGTTGCCAACAGTAATACCATTAGAGCCATGATATGGATTTGGAGCGTTAAGCTTGGATAGATCAGAAGTAACGTGCATGTTGGCCCAGTATCCAACAGCCATTCAGAGGAAGGGCCAGCTTGAGATGCATAATTGGCACGATTATCACTATTTCGGCTCTCCTCATATCGAAAGCAGCAACGAGCAGCGGTGTGTCCTATTTTCTGACAGATTTGACAAGTTGGACGATCCCGCTCGTAAGTGCCCTGCCCGCCGCTGGAAGATGACTGCCCCCCGGCGATAGTTCAGGCTTGCGGTGAGGGCTGTGGCCGGCTCCATAATAGCGGCTTCTTGGAGAAGAAGTTTGCTCTCCAGATCCACGTTGATTTCTTCACTTTTTAGCCACGAGGAGAGAGTAACCAGGTAATTGGGCATTGGAATGATGCGAACCGCCTGTTTAATGGAGGAGTAAGCTGATGGGAGCCCCCGAACGACGCACATGACGAGATCTTTTTGGGAATGATTTCGTTCACGGTGTCGAGGGCTGTGATGATGGTGGAGACCTCGTCTAAATACTCCGCCATAGTTTTCGTGCCTTTGGTTATTGTGTGGAGACGATCACACAATTGAAAAATATGAGAGTGGGAAATTGATGCATAGCGTGTTGCGAGGGTCGTCCACAGGGCTGAAGCAGTTGTGTAGGATCGGACGTGTTTCTGAACCGTGGGAGAGATGACCGCAATCAAACATGATCGGATCTGGCCATCCATGGCTTTCCAGGCGGCATGGGCCGGATTGGTTTTTTCTGATTTGTCCGTGGCGGTGATGACTGTCGGCGGCGGTTCTGTGCTTCCATCGACGTATTTGAGAAGGTAATTGGCCTCAAGGGCTGTAAGAACGGTGATTTTCCATGTAGGGTAATTTATGTCTGATAATTTTTCGGGAATCAGGGCATGAAGATGCCTGAGAAGGAGTTTAACGCCAGAAGGAAGTGAATCGAGAGGATCCACCTCGGTTGTCATGGGTGCTGCCGCCCAAGAGAAGAGAGGGAACGATCGGTGCCCTAAAGAGAGAGGAAAAAAAAACCTAAAGAAAAGAAGATCTAGGTTTTCTGGCTCTTGATACCATGAAGGAATATTGATTGTATTGAAGTGTTAATATAATAAGGGAATACATAGGAGATATATATAGGAGATATAGGAAGGAATACTAATCCTAATAGGACTACGATTAAGGAGTACTAATCCTAATAGGACTAGGATTAGTACACAGTAAATACTAATATTATTTAATACTATTATTTAATACTATCTGTTATTAATCTCTGCACCAATAAGAACTTGACTACAATAGGGAAGTATAGCAAGAATATACTTTCTGAATTCATTGTTGAGTGCCAAGAAAAGTTGCTCCATGAGAATCTAAAATTAGAAAAGAAAACAACCATTAAGATCATTAACTAGCGCACTTGTGATTGTAATGACCTACACAAAAAGTATGTGCAGTTTATTGATACCAACTAAAACTACGACTTACAGGAGCAATGTGAACATATCTGTTAGCAACTGACGGCTGAGAGATGACCATAATTCTGCTATCCGAGAGTGGCAGATATTTAATGATGTGCTACAATAAAAAAATCATTTAACAGACCTTAAGAAAATAACAGATGCAAAATAACAGATGCAAAATAACAATGAGACAGAAAATATAATTTAAAACGAAATATTACCATTCGTGTTATAAATTCCTTTAGACCGTCCTCACATATGCGTACAATGTGAAACAAATTAAGGCAAAACCTACAGAAAAATAAAAGATAAAATCATAAATAAATAGGAATCTTTGATAAAATCATCCACAACTAATGTTTGGGAAAAGAAGGGTATACTAATTACAAGCGATAGAATTCACTATGTTCTACTTAACTTTTCAACTTCTCTGTGTCATTGGCTTGTTATCCCCTACTTTTATACATAAAAAAAGTAAAGAATTGAGATATTTTATTTAGATCTGGTTCTTTCTCTCTCACTAAGTAAACTGTTTGTAACATGATAAAGAACCACATTTGATGAACACCAAGGGAAGGATGATCCCTTATTTTCTTTTGGTGCACCACAAAGTTCTCAATTGTATAGAATATTAGGTGGAGTTTTACCTTTTGGTATACCCTTTGTATACACTCATATTTTGGTCATGTTTATAAATGAAACTATGTACTTGATTTTTTTTTTTAAAAAAAAAAAGACATTCTCTTTAGGACAGACTAAATATAAAAGTATGTTTATAAGCCTAAAGGAATTTCATATTATAAACCAACAATGCAATAGCCTTTATACTGACACTTGACAATTCACTCATCAGACACAAAAGTTGTCCAACTTGATCAATTTTTCAAAATATAAGCTCTTCACATTCACAAGAAAACCAGAACTTAACCAGATATAAATACAAAACAAAAATGTATAAAACAGCGGTCTCCGTCTTTAATTCGGGTAACACTGCCTGCGTTTGTAATCAAACTGTAATGGTCTAAGCTCTTTTAATTGAATTGACTTGGGCGAAAATTTTACTGTGCTGGTGATATTGTAGCCTTCACTGATCAAAATAATTCATAAATAAATATAAATATTTTAATTTGAATACAAAAAGAGAAATGACTACCTTTTGAGAATTAAAATGTCAAATAAAAATCAAACAAAATGTTTGTTAATTAATATAACAATGAATAAACAAGAGGAAAGAGAGCATAATTTGGGCCTTCGACCCAAATTTAAAATTTACTAAACATGTCCTAATACTATGAATTACACATACTAAGAATTACCAAAAAAACAAGGGTTTGGGCCTTTTTATATCAAAGACCATTTGTTGGTCCATTCTTTTGAGCCTTAGGGCTACTTTGCACTTTAAAAAGTCATGATACACACAAAATATATATATCTGATATGTACAGCAAGTGTATATATTATGTATTCACTAAGTATATGACTGATATACAGACCACTTTTATGTAATCCGAAATATGCCTTTCTAATTTCAGCCATGTATTCCTATATTTAGATATTTCTTGACCTGTATCTCAATATTTTCATCAGGTATATTGATGTATATAACTGCATACAACAGATTTACAGCCTATATCTTAGTTTTTCAACATGTGTTTTGTCTGTGATGTTGACCTGTTCATCAATTTCCTACTGGCTCACTCAAGGATAAAGAAATTTGGGCCTTCATGGCCCAAATAAAATGCAAAGGGACGAAGAAGGAATTCATGACGAATTCGGGCATAGAAAAACAAATACAGCACATAATTATTAACATCATAAGAGGTATTGAGCTAAATGATAAGCTATACAAGCATTAAACAGTAAACCAATAATGAGTTTTCATAACGTACATGATGAATGAGATTCCTGTTGGGCTTTGTGGAGGCTTGTGAGCCGGCCCGACCCATTACTGAAACCCTAGGTTAACCATTTGGTTTTCCTATAAATATGATCCTTGTATTTGTAATTCTTAAGGAGCACAAGTGAAATAAAATCCTCCTGTTACAGTCGTGGAGTAGGGAAACCGAACCACGTTAAATTCTTGTGTCCCGTTTGTGTTCCGTTTCTCTTTTCTCTAGATTATTTGTGTGTGTTGTGTGTTTAATTCCCAACAATTGGTATCAGAGCAAGGTTTCAACAACACTGTAACACAAACTGTGAGAAATTGTCACCTAGGGTTCTTGTGTGAAGAACTGTGTGCAGGGAGGAGAGCCGCCGTTACCGTGTGGGTAACCTCAAGCAGCAGCCGGCTAGGAGAACCGCGCAGGGTGCGAACAGCCGTCGTCCGTGTGCTGTCCGTCGCGCCGTTCCGTTGGCCGCCGCGTCGGGAAGGAGTGTGCCGCCGCCGTTCGCAAGCTACAGCCGTGCAAGACGCCGAGGATCTGGAACCGCCATTCACGAGCAGCAGCCGCCGCGAACCAGGCAGCCCAGATCGAAGGAGATCTGCCGCAGATCGTAGCCCAGCGAGGGAGAAAGCCGCGCAGCACTAGCGAGGCAGAGAACGCCGCTGCCGTCCAGTGGCCGCCGCGTCGAGGAGCCTCAGATCCAGCCGCGAGCGTCCAGATCGTGAGCATCGTCCAAATCGCCGCCCGCTGTCAGAAAACGCCGTTAAGGGAATTGCCGAAGATCTGAAATTAATTGTACCGAGTATCTCATTTAGTCCTTTGAGATGGCAGAAGATGGGAAGTTCCGAATTGAGAAGTTCGATGGTACAGATTTCAGTTGGTGGAAGATGCAGATTGAAGATTTGCTGGTTCAGAAAGATTTGGATGTAGTGTTGGGTGACAAGCCAGGAAAATTGTCTGATGCAGAGTGGGCAGGTTTGGATCGGAAAGCTATGTCAGTTATCCGACTCTCGTTGACCAAGAATGTTGCTTTCAACATTCTTAAGGAGAAGACAGCGAAAGGCATCTTGGAAGCCTTGTCTAACATGTACGAGAAGCCATCTGCAGCAAACAAAATTTTTCTGATTAGAGAGTTGGTGAACACAAAGATGAAGGAAGGCAGTTCAGTTACCGAGCACATCAACTCATTGAATTCGATCTTAGCCAGACTTTTGTCAGTTGGCATTAAGTTCGATGATGAAGTTCAAGCTTTACTACTGTTATCATCATTGCCTGACAGTTGGTCCGGAACGGTTACAACAGTTGCCAGTTCAGTGGGACCTAATGGATTCACCTTTGAGAAGATTCGTGATCTCGTTCTTGGCGAGGATGTCAGAAGAAGGAGTTCTGGAGAATCATCAGGTGATATGCTAAACGTCGTCAGAGGCAGAGGAAATAACAGAGGTAGTGGGAGCAGGAACCGAAGAAGGAGTCAGTCGAAGGCTCGGGATGGCTCAGGTGTAACATGTTGGAACTGCAAGGAGGTGGGGCATTTCAGGAATCAATGCCAGAAAGACAAACAAGTCAACATTGCAAAAGACAGCGCCGACGAGGATTTGTTTATCTGTTGCGCGGAGAGCAATGTGGATTCCTGGGTCATGGATTCTGGTGCTTCTTTTCACGCTACCCACAGCAGTGAAGCACTGCAGAATCTGGTTATTGGAGACTTTGGAAAGGTAAGGCTTGCAGACGATAGAGCTCTTGATGTTACGGGCATGGGTGACATGGTGCTGAAGACGCCAGTCGGTTTCTGGACCTTGAAGGATGTCAGAGTTGTTCCAAGCTTGACGAAAAGTTTGATTTCTGTTAGGCAGTTGGATGAACAGGGACATCATGTGAAGTTCGGAAATGGGCAGTGGAAGGTCGTGAGGGGCAATCTTGTCATGGCTCGTGGAACAAAAAGAGGATCGTTGTATATTGTCGGATTACCGTCTGAGGGAGTGACCGTCCCAGTTCAGAAGAAAAACAAAGTCCGGTTCACAGAATCTCGTGGGCAGAAGAAGGTTGTCTTTGCAAGAAAGAAACCCAGAGCCACAGGTCAGATTCAGGATGAACGAGCAAGGAAAGGTTCAGGAAGACCAGTCAGAGGCGTTTGTGGCAGTGGGAGCACCGGCCGTGCTTCAGCCAAGGCTCCTAGAAGACAGTGGGTCAAGAGAACCAGTATTCCAGCTGTTGATACGTCTCCAGAAAATATCTTGCTGAGTATGGAGAGTGTTTGTTCTCAGGGAGTTCTAGGATCCGGCAGTTCGTGTCTCAAGTGGGAGCCGGTAGGGACCGAGGACGAGTCAAGGGCAGTTTCAGCCGTGACTGATGTGTTGAAGCTTCGGGGAGCTTCAACGGGCCTTTCAGTTGACTGATGAGAAGGCCGCTGTAGCAGGAGAGAGTTGAAAAAGATTACTAGACATACAAGTGTTCTAAGTGGATGACAGTTGAAATTCTTCAAGCCTCCAAGTGGGAGATTGTTGGGCTTTGTGGAGGCTTGTGAGCCGGCCCGACCCATTACTGAAACCCTAGGTTAACCATTTGGTTTTCCTATAAATATGATCCTTGTATTTGTAATTCTTAAGGAGCACAAGTGAAATAAAATCCTCCTGTTACAGTCGTGGAGTAGGGAAACCGAACCACGTTAAATTCTTGTGTGTCCCGTTTGTGTTCCGTTTCTCTTTTCTCTTAGATTATTTGTGTGTGTTGTGTGTTTAATTCCCAACAATTCCTAATGATATGCTCCTAACCAAACAATGAATTAGAGTATGCGCATCACACAGGTAAGAGATTTCAAAGAAGGAAAAATATTTAGATACTAATGAGCTACCATTCACAAAACATACCACTAAACTTTAACCCAAAAAATTATAATAAGCATTTTGAGAACTTCTAGTAGCAACCGGTTTGAGGAATAATGTCAAGAAATAACTAATCTAAATAGATGTACGCTAGTTAACTGATGCAATAATAGAACAAACAATATTGATAAAAATGCCTTCTCTCTAACAAGACTAAAAAAAAGGAACTAGTCAAATAAAACCAGAGACTCGAATATAATGTCGAATCAACTCACCAAAGTAATCCATTTGAACATTAACTATTAAGCGAAAGAAGGAAGATATGAACGAAAGATTACTCTTAGGCAGTATGAAGACAAACCCCAAAATTTCAAAGTGAAAGAGAATGTGAAATGCTTAATTATCGATGTATCAAAAATGACTTACATACAAACAAATATGTTTTAGCATGCTTTAAATTGAAAAATAAAGACATACAATCAATGATCTTGCTAGAGCAAAAGAAACACGACAAGAAAAATCTCCACAAAATTAAAACAAAGCCTAACAACTTGAATATCCCGTTAGTGGGTCATCTCTGTTAGAGAGAAACTTGAAACAAACTAACTCGGTACGCAAATTTTAGAAATACAATAAGTAATATAGAGTATGACCCTTTAGCTTTCACAACAGACAACACTAAAGAGAGAATAACGCAGTAAAGCAATCAACCCATACGAATGAAATACGCAAAGAATGAGAACAAATTGTATATCAGATTATGAAAGCCGAAATAAGGTGATTTTGAACTTCATGATTGAATCTACAACTTTCCAAACGAGAAAGTTAGTAAAGAGAAAAGAAGAATCAACAAAAGAAAACTAAAATAAACAACAACGATTGACTAACGATACTTATTAGTAGTCGATGCCAAGTAAAAATTTTAACATGTATGCAAGCCGAATCATATTAAATTAAAGTAAATCAAAACGAGTAGCAGCAGAGGATCAGCGACCAACCACACAATGATCATTCCCTTTGTCCTTGAATGCTTTTGAAATCGTAGGGACGTTGAAGAACAAGACAAAAATCTTTTGCACGCATGAATTTGTCGTTTTCCACTATCGTGTATTGACGAAGACGCCGTTTGGATTGTTCTTGTTGTTGCACACGGTTGACGCCGTCGTGTGAAGACAGTGTTTGTACTGCTTATGTTACCTTTAGAGCTGATAAGAGAATCTTCTTGGTTGCTTGATTTTGATTAACAAAAATGGGTTGGGTATGGAGGAAAATAGGAATTGGGCTGCTGAAATTAGAAAGCTGAAGAAGTGGGTTACTCAAAATCGCATGATCTCCAAATGGATCAAGATATTTTCTGTAATCAAATAATAGCCCAAATAAATTAAAAATATAATCAAAATGAATCCATTAATTAATGAGCTTCTCTAACTTAAGGAAATATTAGATAACTAAAACTAATTCACACGATATTATTTTGAACCAAACCAAATTAATAAAATATTTTGACTAAAAGTGTAAAATCTTTAAATGGTTTTTGAGTGTTTGCGAAGTATTTAATTATGTAAGAAAATCATATATAACTATTTACTATCTAAAATATATCAAAGATGACTCTAAAATCTTAAAAAATTATTTGAAACTTATAACCCAATTATTCGTAATCGTTTGGAATCTAAGAAGCTCGGAAATTAAATTTTATTGGGGAGGATCAAAACTGTCCACAACGCCGCAGTGTAGGAATTTGACCTAGAATTTGAATTCAACATTCAACTAACTAAAATTAATTTTTTTGATTCAATTCAAATGGTCTCAAACGAGAGAGGAAAATCCAAGAGGGACGCGTTGCACTATTGGATGTTGGATTCGGATTTGGGAAGAGGAAGAGTATGGGACAATTGGTATCTCCATATACTATGCGTATGTGTTGTATTGTTGGTGTGTTTTGGTCTTTGGTCTTACTAGATGAAATAGGGATTGAGAAAATGTGGACTATGTTTTTGTATTTATATTTCAATTTCAATTAGAGTTAAAATTGTGATTAGAATTAAGTTTAACATGAGTAAATTCGGCTAACAAATAACGAATTTCACAATCGTAACAAAAAAATAATTATAAATTAATTTACATTAAAATATAAAAAAATTACCTCAACCAAACTAATTGACAAAATTATTTGGTATTCACATCAATACGATAATTCTAAAATTTAACTCTTGAATACCATACCAAATTAAATATCATATTATCAAAAAATTCAATTCGATTTGATTGGGGAATTCAATATTTGATATTTTATGCTCAACCCAGCTAAAATAATATGTGGGCTTTAGTTGTAACACTCAGAAACATCGAAACTTAATCTAGAGCCTCACATGAGTGTCTAAGGGCTGTAAAACTGTTTAAAGGTCAATAATAATGTATAAAATTACTTTAGGAAGTTTTAGAGTAAAAACGTGAAGGAACGTCCACGACATCCAAAGACTAGTGCAAAAGGTGCCAGTGTGCCTTAGCCTATTTGACGGGGTTTTAAGGGTCGGAATTTGATGAGATTTGGTTGTAATGTATATAACATGTATTAGATTTAGTTTAGGGTCTAAAAGTCCGGGTACGACTCCCCAAGGACCACACTAAGGGTTCTAGAGGAGTACCCTTCCATTTTGACCAAAAAGTTGTCATGGACAATGTCTACCAACGAAGGAAGACAACGGGACATGGTCCAATCGACAGGACTTTGATTGCCTCCGTTGATGGTCACTTAACCATTTTTTAAAAAGGAAATTCTGGCAACTCTCTAACCAAAATGATGGATGTGCAGCACGTAGGGGGTCTTGGTCATCGACTGACCTACGACCCGTAGGTCGGGGTCTCGTAGGTCAGCTCTGCATTTTTTTTTGAAATTTTTGTTATTTCATTTAAGTTAAGTTAGTTATTTAGGGGTTTAAATTAGTCATTAGGGGTTTGTTATTAGGTTAGTTAATTAACTATATAACCTACCCCGAGTCTAAAACCTCACTTAACACCTCTCAATTCCAAAACACAATTGCTCTTCCTTCTCTCCACTTTCTCTATTCAAAAAAGATGAACTTCATTGAAGGTCTAGTTCAAGATCTTAGTGAAGAAATAAGGGTGCATTTCTCCATTAATCTTCAACAATTAACAAGGTATGAGATCCTTTCACCTTTGGGATTTTTTTCCCCAAAGAGTTATTCCAACATTGGTTTTCAAAAACATGACTTCATAGAGGTTTCTTTCTATTACGAATTTGATCTTCTAAATTGTATTGATTATGGTTCATTTTGGTTATTATACTTACATTATGATGTATTATGATTCAATTTTTTTCTAGTTCTTGATGAGTTAACCTAGTATATGAAGTAGATCATGAAATCGACCCTAGTCTCTAACCCTAGGTTATGAACTAGTGATGGATTGATGTGTTTTGATTTAATCGACTTCATTATTGTATTTATTACTATTTTGGGATGATATTACACCCATTATTGGGTTGAATTGGATGGTTGATGGTAAAACCGTTGTTGATCAATAATTAAGGAGATCGGGGTAAGTCTTGTGATCTCAAAACTATTACTTCAATTATGATTACTTGTATTTAGTGATGAAGTTCTACTGCAGTGCGCTCCATATTATAAGATTGATTTTGTTTAGTATGATGTCGAATGGAAATTTTTTTATTTATTGCTTGTGAGTTGTTGGCTAGGATGTAAAGATATAAGGTTGGTGATGAATTATCTATGTGCCTTATTATGATACAGTGATATAAATGTGCTAAACTCACAAGTGTGAATTGTATTGAAAAGATATACTAATGCAATTCCTGTTGATCTAATGACTATGATTATATATGGCATAGACCATATGACCAAAATTAAGTTATGATTATTAATCAAAGATGTTTCAAAAGGGATTCTAGCTTAGAACCAAGTGAACTAGAAGTGAGGATTGTCCCTTACCACATAAGGAAGGTAGGATTAATATTGTACTAATGATATTGGAGACTATAATGCATGTAGCATAAAGAGGGTTCCAAACAAATCTCCTAGATCTTGAACTATGTTTCCCCCATAGTTATACTAGCTAGTGTATCCGAATCGATGGTATGTTCGTGTTTTGATACTACCTTGGCAAGTAGTCCACATTCTTTCGGTGTAGAGTTCCACGACACCGGATTCCACATTAGCTCATGTGGTCTATGTCGGTTAAGGAAAGATCCAAAAGTAAAATGAAGTAATAAAGTGAACTCTAACTAGGATGACCTAAGGGGTTTGACTTAGTCTAGGTAGGGGTATGGGATTCTACCTATGCATTGCACTAGTTATCCTTGAAGGAAGTCTTAGAAAAATGTTGTATAGTGCTTATATGGTTATAAATGTAAATGATATGTAAATTTTGATCTTATATGTTAATGAAAGTTTGTAACATTGGTTTCACGTATGAATATGTTATTGGTCCGTTACTAGATATGATGATTCTTGATGTTATGGTATGAAAAGTTATACTCCTTGTTTGGTTTTCTTGATCGAGTAAGATTATGGAATATTAATTAGTCATTTCAATAGTGGACTTATTGGGGGTTGATTAGTAGTGATCTTTCTTAAGTTATGATTTCATGAACTCTTACGCATGCTTGTTGATAGTATAACTTGATGTTAGAGTCGTCTTAACTATGTGCTCTATTATGTTGATATATATGTTGACTTGACTAGACTTGATATTGATGGTCTTGTAATGTACATGGTCTTGACTTTAGAATATGTGCTTATTGACTTATATGTCTTCTTGTATTGTGCATAAGACTTTTCAAAGTAACTTGGCATGTTTTTATAAAATGTCCCTCTTTTGCATGATTTCTATGTTGTATGGCATATGGTTCCATACTTAGTACAAGTGATGTGCTAACCCCATTTATCCCTTTTTCCACAACATTTTATGTTCCGGCCGTTGAAGGGATTCTGGCCATTTGCAAGTAAGGCTTGAAATTATTCTCCAAGTGGGTATGTCGTCATGTCCGAGGATGATGCCTTGATATTACTCTAGCTATGGTTCTTTGTTATACTCTTAAGACGGTCATTTCATTTTACTTGTTTGAAGATATAATTGTAAGCCCTAAGTGGAATTTATATATTACGAAAGGCTTTTGCCCATATGGTTCGATTCCGTTTAAGTGGTTTTATATGAGAAATCCCTTTTAAGACTATATTGTGTATCTTGTATATATATGTGCCATAAAAAAATAAAACTATGTAATCTTCTTTTACGAAGAGTCTATGTATACTCGCTACGAATACATTATGTGTAAGTGAGAGGTCCAACGAAACCTCATGAAGTAGATGTAGCTGAAAAGTTTTTAAGTTTTCGCAATTTTTAAGCTATGAATATAATGATGAATGCTTAGATTTTAGTCTTAGTCCTCTCTGAGATCGACGATGTCGGTAACGTATAGGGGGTACTTCTCAAATTTGTGAAAAATTTGGTATAAGAGCACGAGGTTGAATATCCCTAGAATTGATGTCTCATTAAACCACGTCTATGTAAATTATTATTAATAATTGTGAAGAGTGCCACATAAACGAATGAGTTACTATGTGATGCTTAGAAACTCTCATATTCTTGCATTCATATGTCGTGCCTATAGAGACTTGTTCTGTGCTTTCACCTAAACTATGCATTGTGTTTATAGGTAAGAATACTTGAAGAGCAGGTGCTAGAATGGAAGAGGAAGAGATGGATAATATGGGGGATGATGACAACCAAGTGCCTCCACAAGACCACTAAGTTCCTCCACTTGAAGAAGTTGCTATGGGTGATCAAGTTCCAATTGTTCCTCCACCAATGATAAACAGAGAGATAAGGGCAACTTTTCTCAATTTTGCCCAAACCATGACCTCTCAAGCTAATGTTGTCACTTCACAAGTCCAAGCTATGACGGCCCAAGTGAATAGGGAGGTTGGAACACGAGTGCCTCAACATGCTAACACTATGGCCTCTTGTTTGATACACTTTACTAGTGAATCCAGCTGTGTTCTTTGGGTTGAGGTCGGACGAGAATCCTCAAGACTTCCATATGAGGTCTATAAGATTCTTTATGCTATGGGTGTGACCTCAATTCAGAAGGTCGAGTTGGCGACCTATCAACTCAAAGTTGTGGCCCAAACTTAATACGTGCAATGGAGGGATAATAGGGCACTAAGGGGTGGTCTGGTGGGATTTCCTTGATAGTTTCTCTCCCAGAGATTTGAGGGAAGCTAAGGTGGAATAATTCATCAACCTTTGTCAAGGAGGTATGAGTGTACTTCACTATTCCTTGAAATTCACTAAATTGTCCAAGTATGCTCCATCCTTGGTGTCTAACCCAAGGGATGAGATGAGTTAATTTATTATGGGGGTGTCCGAAAACATGGTTAAAGAATGTAGTTCATCTATGCTTCATGATAATATGAATATTTCTCGTCTCATGGTTCATTCTCAACAAGTGGAAGAAACTAGGTTAAGGAGGAGGAATTGGGAAGCAAAGAAGGCAAGGTCATATAAAGGTGGTTTTTCTAAGGGTAGGCTTGACATTCAAGACAAGCTTAGGTTCAAGAAGAGGTTTTATAATCAAGTTCCTTCCAAATTTTCCAAGGCTTGTGATGATAGGGTGTCAACCTTAAGTGTCAAAAGGGAAGAGGTACTAGTTCACCAAGCAAGAAACCAACTTGTGGAAAGTGTTGCAAGAAGCATTAATGTGATTGCCTTGTTGAGAAGGAAAATTGTTTTGGGTGTGGAAAGAGTGGACACAAGGTTAGGGATTGCTATAATTTGAAGGGGCAAGACAAAGGAAGAGGTCAAACTCAAGCTAGTGATTCTAATGTGGATGCCCCAAAGAAGAATTGTTTTTGTGCTCTTCGCTCTAGGGGTGAACAAGAGAGTTCTCCCGATGTAGTGACCGGAATGTTACAAATCTTCTATATTGATTTATAGTCTTTTCTTGATCCGGGTGCTACATTATATTTTGTTACTCCCTTTATAGCTAGGAAGTTTGATATTTTGCCCAATATCAAAATGAACCTTTTATGGTAACTACCCCGGTAGGTGAGTCGGTGGTTGTAAAGAGGGTACATAGAAATTGTCCTATAATGTTGCCCAATAGAGTTACTCATGTTGAATTAGTAGAACTTGATTAGGTCAATTTTGATATCATTTTTTTAGATGGATTGGTTATATGATTATTTTTCTTCCATTGATTGTACAACAAGAATTGTCAAGTTCAATTTCACATATGAACCTGTCTAAGTGTGGAAGGGGGGAAATTATATTCCTAAAGGTCATATCATCTCTTCTTTTAATGCTTGTTAAATGATCTCAAAAGGGTGTTTATACCATATCGTAACAGTCAAAGATTTAGACTCCAAAAATCCTCCCATTGTGTTAGTCCCCACAATGAGGGAATTTTCAGAGGTCTTTCCTAACAATCTTCCCAAAATCCCTCTCGGACGAGAAATTGATTTTTGTATTTACTTGCTACAAGATACAGACCCCATTTCAATTCCTTCTTATTGGATGGCTCCGGCCGGAATGAAAGAGTTGAAGGCTCAACTCAAGGACTTTCTAGACAAAGGCTTTATTAGACCTAGTATTTCTCAATTGGGTGCACATGTATTGTTTGTGAAGAAGAATGATGGATCCTTTAGAATGTGCATCAATTATGTCCAAATCAATAAAGTCAATATTTTGAACAAGTGTCCTCTCCTTATGATTGACGACTTGATTGATCAAATCCAAGTGGAATGCTACTATTCTAAGATTGACTTGAGATAGAGGTATCACCAACTTAGAGTGAGAGATGAGGATATACAAAAAACAGGATTACGAACTAGATATGGTCAATATGAGTTCTTAGTAATGTCTTTAGTCTCACTAATGCCCCGATGGCGTTTATGGACCACATGAATATGGTTTTTAACAGTTAACTAGATTCATTTGTCATTGTCTTATGACATCTTGGTATATTAGAAAAATGAGGGTGAACACATGGACCATTTGAGAGTGGTGTTGCAAGTGTTTAACAGAACAAACTATTTGCCAAGTGTAGAAAATGTGAATTTTGGTTGAGGTATGTGGTGTTTCTTGATCATATCATCTCTAGCTGGGGGTGGGGGTTGAGTTTGATCCAAAGAAAACCAAGGCGGTCAAGAATTTACCTAGGCCATTGATTGAAACTGACATTAGGAGTTTCTTGGGTCTAGCGGGTTACTATAGGAGGTTTGTGGATGGTTATGCGCCCATTTAATCTCCCTTGACTACCTTGACCCAAAATAGTATGAAATTTGAGTGGTCGAAGGCATGTGAAAGAAGCTTCCGAATATTAAAAGAGAGGCTTACCTCCGCTCAAGTATTGCTTTACCGGAGGGTACCAAGGGCTTCATCGTATATTGTGATGCACCTCGAGTGGGCTTAGGGTGTATCCTTATGAATCATGGGATAGTAATAGTTTATTCTTCTAGACAACATAAGGTACATGAGAAGAATTATCCAACTCATGATCTTTAGTTAGTGTCTGTCGTGTTTGCCTTGAAAATATGGAGGCGTTACTTTTATGGTGTCCATATTGATGTTTATACCGACCACAAGAGTCTTCAATATGTGTTCACTCAAGGACTTAAATCTCCGACAAAAGAAGATGGTTGGAATTGTTGAAAGATTACGACATGAGTGTTCTCTACCATTCCGGCAAAACGAATTTGGTTGTAGATTCTTTGAGTCGTATGACCATGGGTAGTGTGTCTCATGTAGAAGAAGCCAAGAAAGACATAGTGAAAGATGTTCATAGGGTGGCTCGTTTGGGTGTTAGATTGGAAGATTCTCCAAATGGTGGTTTTATGGTCCATTATAACTCCCAATTTGTCTTTGGTCATTGAAGTGAAGTATAAGCAACACCTTGATCAACCATTGATTGAGTTGAAGAAATCAGTTCTTGGTAAGCTAAATGAATCGTTTTCCTTAGGGGGGATGGTCTCTTGAGGTACCAAGAAAGATTTTGTGCTCCCAATGTTGATGATTTGAGGTACCAAGAAAGATTTTGTGCTCCCAATGTTGATGATTTGAGAAACCGAATTCTTGAGGAAGCTCATGGTCCCTGTTGTTCCATTCATCTAGGTTCTACAAAGATTTATGATGACCTTACAGAAGTGTTTTTGTGGGAAGGGTCAAAAAGGGATATACCAGAATTTGTTGCGAAATGTCCAAATTGCAAACAAGTCAAAGCCGAGCACCAAAATCCAAGTTGTTTACTTCAAGAAATCCATGTTTCCACTTGGATGTGGGAAGACATAATTATGGATTTCGTGGTAGGTTTGCCTCGTACACAAAAGAAACATGACTCCCTATGGGTGGTTGTGGATAGGTTTACCAAATCCGCTCATTTATAACCTTCAAGTCCACATACTTGGCGGAGGATTATGCAAGGATCTTCATGGATGATATTGTGTGTCTCCATGGTATTCTGTTATCCATCATATCGGATAAGTGTGCACAATTGACATCTAGGTTTTGGAGATCATTCAAAAAAGGGTTTGGTACGGTGAAGCTAAGCACCGCTTTCCATCCCCAAATGGATGGTCAAGAAGAGTGTAATATTTAAACTCTTGGGGATATTATTAGAGCTTATATAATTTATTTCAAGGGATATTGGGATAAAAATTTGCCTTCGGTTGAGTAATCTCATAAAAATAGGTATCATTCAACTATATCTATGGCTCCTTTTGAGGCCTTGTATGGCATGAGATGTAGATTTCCAATCGGATGGTTTGAAGTGGGCGATTCTTCACTCTTGGGTCCCAAATTGGTTTATAAGTCTTTGTTTATAGTTCATATGATAAGGAACCGATTGAAAACATCTTATAGCCAGCAAAGGTCGTATGCCAACGATAGGAGGAGAGACTTATAATTTGAAGAGGGTGATAAAGTGTACATAAAAATTTTACCCATAAAGGGAGTTGTGAGAGTTGGAAAGAAAGTAAAGTTGAGTCCTCGTTATGTAGGCCCATATGAAATTTTGCAAAGGGTTGGAAAGGTTGCATATGACTTGAGATTACCAAGTGAATTGGCTGCGGTTCATCCGGTGTTCCATGTGTCCATGCTTAAGTAGTGTATTGATGATCGCGAGTCCATTCTTCCTATTGAGGGTCTTTGTGTGGAAGAGAACCTCTCCTATGAGGAGGTTCCGGTTGAAATCCTTGATAGACAAGTAAAAGCACTTAAGGAACAAGGAGGTGGCTTCCGTAAAGGTGTTATGAAAAAACCACTTAGTTGAGTGTGCAACATGGGAGACCGTGGCCTACATAAAGTCCCGTTACCCTCATATATTTTACAACTAAAGTTAGTTGTTCCTATAAATAGTTAGAATGATGAGTTTATTTGAAGTTGCATTGATTTTGCTAAAATACGAAGATGTGTACATTGCTAAAGTGATAAGCATGCCTAAGAATGAAGCTTATGTGTAAAATGCTCTTTGTTTTGATTTACACTTATCGTGTACTTTATGTTTTGTTGCCTTTATGAAATCATATTAAGCATTTTGATAGGTCGAGATTTTGCATATTTGACTCTTTAATGATATGTTGAGCTCCTGTTGTTGATTGAGTAGTTAGTTCCTCATGTTGTGATGTTGAGCTATTATATGTTATAAATGATATTTTGAGTTATTTTATGTAAATGCCTTGTTTTTATGATTTAAGTTGTAACTCATATTTATTTTTCATATTGTTTATTGGGATGCTACTATTGAGTCTATCCTTTCCCTTCAAATGATTTTAGTGTCATTCGGGGACGAATGTTCCTAAAGGGGGATATTGTAACACTCTGTAAGTTCAAAACTTAATCTAGATCCTCACATGAGTGTATAAGGGTTGTAAAACTTATTTAAGGTCAATAATATTGAACATAAGTCATTTAGGAAGTTTTAGAATCAAAACGTCAAGGAACGTGCACAACGTCCGGAGACTAGTGCAAAAGGTGCTAGTGTGCCTTAGCCTATTTGACTGGGTTATAGGAGTCTAAATTTGATGAAATTTTGTGGTAAGGTTTCTAACATGACTAGATTTACATTAGGGTCAAAAAGTCCGGGTACGACTACCCAAAGACAACCATAAGGCTCCTAGAGGAGGATTCTTCTATTTTTACCAAAAAGTTGTCATGGACAGTGTCTACCAATAAAGGTAGAAGACGGGAGGTGGTCCAATCGACACGGAGTTGATTGCCTCCGTCCATGGTCACTTAATCATTTTTCAAAATGTCCATTTTTGCAACTCTTTGACAAAAATGACGGATGTGCACCACGGAGGGGGGGTCTTGATCGTTGACTGGCATACGGCCCGTAGGTCAGCGTTGCACTTTTCTATGATATTTTCGTTAGTTCATTTAAATTAAGTTAGTTTGTTAGGATTTTAATCAGTGATTAGGGGTTGGTTAATTAGGATAGTTAATTAACAATATAACCTACCCCAAGTCTAAAACCTCACTTAACACCTTTCAATTTCAAAACACAATTGCACTTCCTTCTCTGTACTTTTTCTATCCCAAAAATAAGAAATCCATTGAAAGGATAGTTCAAGGTCTTAGTGCATTAAGAAGGTTTTTTTTCTCCATAAACATTCAACAATTAACAAGGTATGAGATCCTTTAACCTTACGGATTCCTTTTCTAAAAGGGTTCAACCAAAATTCATTTTCGAAAAGATGATTTCGTACGTGTTTCTTTCTATTACGAATTTGATCTCCTAAATTGTATTCTTTATGGTTCTTTTGGTTATTATTTTTAAATTATGATGTATTATGATTCAATTAACTAGTTCTTGATGAGTTAACCTAGTATGTGAAGTACATCATGAAATTGAACAAAGTCTCTAACCCAAGGTTATGAACTAGCTATGATATGATGTGTAGTGATTTAATTTACTTAATTATTTTTGTATTAATTACTATTTTTTGATGATATTACACCCATTGTTTGTTTGAATCGGATGTTTTATGGTAAAACATTCAATGATGGCTTGTGAAGGAGATTGAGGTAAATTTTGTGATATCAAAACCTTTACTTTAATTATGATTACTTGTGTTTAGTGATGAAGTTCTACTGAAGTACACATTATGATAAGATTGATTAGGGTTGGTATGATGTTGAATTGAAATTTCCTTATTCATGGCTTGTGAGTTATTGGCTAGGATATAATTATATAAGCTTGGTGACGAATTGCCTTTGTGCCTTATTATGATATGGTGATGTAAATGTGCTAACCTCACAAGTGTGAATTGCATTGAAAGGAACTACTCATGCAATTACTATTGAGATAATGAATATGATTAGATAAAGGATAAACCCGATGACCTATTTTAAGTTATGATTATTAATGAAACACAATTCAAAAGGGACTCTAGTTGAGCACCGAGTGAACTAGAAGTGGAGAGTGTCGCTTCCCACACAAGGAAGGTAGGATCACCATTGTAATCATGATATTGGAGACTATAATGCATGCAGAATAAAAGGACCCCAAAAATATCTCCTAGTTCTTGAATTATGTTTACCCCATAGGAAGACTAGCTAGCGGATCCACATAGATTCTATTTTCATATTTTGGTACTTCCTTGGCAAGTAGTCCAACTTCTTTCGGTTTAGGGTTTGATTACACCGTATACCACATTGTATTATGTGGTCTAAGATGTTCCCAAAATTAAAACGAAGTAATAAAATGAACTCCAACTAGTATGACCTAAGGGGTTTGACTTAGTCTAGGTAGGGGTATGGGACTCTACCTATACATTGCACTAGTTAGCCTTGAGGGAAGTCTTAGAAAGATGTTCTTATGTGGTTATATGCTTATAAATGTAAATAATATGTAAATGTCGATCTTATATGTTAATGACACTATGTAATATTGGTTTCACTTATGAATATGTTATTGGTCTCCATTGCTAGATATGATGATTCTTGATGTTATAGTATGAAAAGTTAGGCATTACTTATAATACTTGTATGGTTTGTTTGATTGAGTAAGGTTATGGGTCTTACTTAGTCATTACACTAGTGGACTTAATAGAGGTTGATGAGTGGTGGTCTTAATTTATGGTGTCATGAACTATTATTCATGCTTGTTGACATTATAACTTGATGTTAAAGTCGTCTAAACTATGTGCTCTATTATGTTTATATGCATGTTGACTTGATTAGACTTGATATTGTTGGTCTTGTAATGTACATGGTCTTGACTTAAGAATATGCGCTTATTGACTTATATGTGTTCTTGTGTTGTGCATAAGACTTTTCAAAGTACTTTGACATGTTTTTTTTTTTTTTTTATATAAAATGTCCCTCTTTAGCATGATTTCTATGTTGTATGTGCATATGGTTCCATACCTAGTACAGGTGATGTGCTAACCCGATTTCTCCCTTTTACCCTAACAATTTAGGTTCCGTCCATTGAAGAGATTGTGATCATTTGCAAGTAAGGCTTGGAATCTTCTCCAAGTGGATATGTTCTCAAGTCCGAGGATGATGACTTGTTATTATTCTAGCTATGGTTCTTTGTTATAGTCTAAAGACGATCATTTCATTCTAGTTGTTTCAAGATATTGTTGTAAAACCTAAGAAGCATTTATACATTGTGTAAGGGCTTGTGCCCATATAGTTCAATTATGTTTAGATGGTTTAATATTAGACATCCCTTTTAAAACTATGTAATCTTCTTATACGAGGAATCTATGTATACTTCTATGAATATATTATGTGTAACCGAGAGGTCTAACTAAACCTCTTGAAGTAGATACAAATGAATTTTTTTTAACTTTCTGCAATTTTTAACCTATGAATGTAATGATGAATGCTATGAGGATAGTCTTAGTCCTCTCTGAGGACGACGACGCCGGTTACGTCTAGTCGGTCTTTCCGGAATGTGACATTAGTAAGTTTGATTCTTTAAAATATGGTTAAAGCCCCTATTTTAAAATTATGTTAAATTAAGTAAAAATATTCTTACCATTAATAACTTTCTGCTAATAGGTTTGGTTAAAAAATGTTTGATTGCGCTCCCCTCAATACTCATATCGTCCAGTGAGGTATGAAAATCACTACACGTGTCCCTTAATATAATAATTGGTTCATATTTATCTGTTAAAATAACCCAATAAAGTTAGTTATGGTCAACAATTAACACTATCTTTCTTCTCTCTACCACTAGATCACAAATCCTCTTCTTTTCCTGAAATATTTCGTACAAAGTCCAAGCAACGGGTTCCTATGGTAGTAGGATAGGTGAAATATTTGGAGAAATTTTATGATGATGTAATTACATCACATAAATATTGTTATTCTAATCTATGTCATGTAATTTCATATGAAAAAAAATTAAAACAAGATTTTTGGAGCTTGTGGATTTAAATGATTTCTTTAAGAGCAATATATATATATATATATATATATATATATATATATATATATATATATATATATTAAAGTTAAATTATTCGTTAGATAAATATAAATGTGTTATTCCTTCTGTGATATTAACTAAAAAAAGTAGTGACAAATGTATCAATACGAAAACAAAATCAGGCCATAAATAGGGTAACATATTAAGAACCCAAATAATTTCTGAAACGTAAATAATATTTTTTGTTATAAAACAATATAATGTGAATGTCCACTATTCCAAGAAGTTACTACATAACCTCCTCCATTATGAAGATAAACAAAACCTTCATAACCTCAAACTTTATAACCATTACTCTTGTAGCCTTTCACTTTCATAACCTCCAGTAATATTCATGTCATGTCATGTTTATTACTTACACTTTGTATACCTCTATTTTACACTTTAAATAGAGGCATAAGTCTTTATATCCTATAGACTTGAAGATTTGATGAATACTTTAAAGAATAAGAAATACTCTCATCTTTTTTCTCCTTATTTCTATTGCTTTATGTTTTATAATCTTGGTCTTATTTTTCTTTAATTTTATAACACGTTATATGCACGATTTCTCATCCTCCGTCAAGAATCAATGAAACATATTTTTTTAATAATTTATGAATTATCCTTGTAATTTTTCATGCAAGGTATACTTCATAATTTTTTCGGTTGCATGGTATACTTCAAATCATATATATTATTTTTACTAACAAAGCTTTTTTTGTAGTTATTCTTTAAATAGTTAGTAAATTGTAATTATCTTCATAACAATGTTAAGAGGGACTATTAAATTTTTTGAATTTATTTTAACATGAAATATAATATTTTAACATGTTGTTCTAATTAATTAATATTTTCATTTAACTTGTATTTTAATTAAATTTTAGATTAGATTTATGATTTTCGATAATTATAGTTTCGGTAATGCATTTGATTTATTAAGGCAATGGTTGAGGGTAAGACAGTGAATTCAGGTTTCACCGTACCAAGTGGGTAAGACATCGAGTTAAAGTTTTGATTCACCAATATAATTAGATGTTGGGTTCAAGTTCCACTGATTTATGACCAAAAGTGTCTTTATATGGGTAAGACATTGGTTTTAAGTTCTAATTCGCTATAGTGATGATATAATGATGTCTAACATAAAGTTTTATACTTTTGACTAAAAGTCAATAAATTGACCTAAATAATTTTCTCCATTCTCTTATGCGAATGTGGTAGTAATGTATTAATATGTCTGAAAAATGACAAGTGATTGAATGTATGAATATGAGTATGGTAAAATATTAATGGTCATCATTGTTGTAATTAAAAGAAAGAACATTATAGGTTCTTAAGACGTTCCTTTAAATATGAAGGTAATTTTGTCTATTAAAATTATTTAAAAGATTATTGGACACATTGTTTCTTAAGTTGGTCTTTCAAATGTGAAGGTAATTGTTAAATGTAATTTTTATCCATCAAAGGGGTATGAGAAGTTGCACACATTGTTGTTGGTGCAACCCAGTTTAAAATTTTTTGTAAATACTCCATCAAGTAAAACAATACAAAATGATAGTACATTTGGTACATTTATTGTTTTAAAGTTATGTTGAGGTGAGACATAAATTTGATAAATGTGAAAGTATGACAACAAGTTTTTAATAAGAACTTATGAAGCATGTTCAAATGATTACGGTCCATTTTTTAAAGAGAGTGTGGCTTGTGTTCTTATGGATAAGAACATGTTCATGTATTATTGAATGAATGTCACATCTCACCTCTACGGGAGGTTTGAGCGATTGAAAGAAAATATTTTGACATAAATGGTCATTTTGGTCATATATATACATTAAGTACTACATAAATATTGTGTCATGTTTTATACTGAACTATTGGAGGAAAAAAAAGTAATAAATTTTTTATGTAAAAGTTGTGGCCATGACAAAAATAAATGTTATTGTGTGGCAACATAAATTTGTAATTGTTTATCAAGAAATAAGTCTTGAATGTAATAATTTTAACCATGACAATAATAAAAATTTTGACGCTAAAGGAAATGGTCACCATAAGAATGGTATTGTGAAATTGGTGGTAGTATACAAACTTAATTAAGAGTTTGAAAGAACATATTTGTTACTATACAAAAATGAAAATAGTTCATAATAATAAGGTTGTACTAAGTCACAAAAGAAATTTTATAAGTTCTGGAGGAATTGAAAAATATATTATATTGAGACTGTAAATCATCAAAAAAATTAAATATCTTCGAATTACTACAATCAAAACGGGTTATGAATATATACATAACAGGTTACCCACCTTTATCTTGTTTGTCGTATAAAAGTAGACTAGAAGTTTACTAAAATAAATATTAGTTGGCATAACCGGTTGACCCTTTCGGTTCGAATTTGATGCAAAAAAAAAGTGAGAATTCATTTTGATATATGGTGAAGAAAGAAAAGACTCTTCAAGAATTCTCATGTGTTGTTTGTTCTCATGATAAAATGATCATTGTACCAGTTATGGTTAGGATTGCAATCCCGAAAATTAATTGGAACATATAAAAAGGTGAACATGGCCCGTTAACCTCCATATGAACCATTTACTATTATGATTTAATAGACTCATCTATCGCATGGTCACATGTGCATTTGTGTTAACTTACAAATTGGTTTTTGTAAGGTTCTTTGCTCGAATTATTAAATTATGATCACAATTCCCAATTATAAAAACATGTTAATAATGCTGGTTGATTAAGCAGATATTGTATGCCTCTAATTATAGCTAGACCATTGATTATGAGAACAAATATCTCATAAAAATTTGGAATGAGAAGAGTTTATTTAAAATATATGCATCAAGCCAACAAGGTTCTCCCAACACAATTAATTCAGGGTCAGGAATCAAATATTTCCATCTGAAAATTTGATGTGTGCACATATGATTTTATTGCTCCACCATGCACAAAGATGGATCCCCAATTGAGGTTGAGGGTGAATGTTAGATTTACTAACATTAGGGGGAGATATGGGAGAAGCTGAAAATCATATGGGGCGTGAATTGTCTAGATCGTCGTTATAAAAATGGAAACATGAAGTTCAAGAGATCATTCATTTGCACAATATTTAAAGTAATTTGCCATACGTATTTGCTGACCAATATTTTAATTAAGCTTCAAATGCTCTAGAAAATAGTCCTTCAAGGACAGAGTCTATGGTAAGCCAGAAGCGTCATTGACCAATTTATTCCAAATGTAAAACTCATTATGGAAGGAGAGTAGAAAATTATCAAAATGGTCATTGATAATGAGGTACGTTCTTTGAAAGAACACTATGACATTACATTTCATAAATCCTTGGAAAAGGTTCAGGTACCTGAAAATGATGAAAAATGAAAAGATCTCGATAAGTTATGTCATATCGAAATTTATATCAAAATGGCCATCAACGGTATTTTTGATATGAAGTAGCACTCAATGCAATAAATGATTACGAGGATCATAAATTTAAACCTATTATATAGTGTGGACACATAAATGATTAGACAAATGAAATGCACAATTCAAATATATTTTGTTTCACTTAGAAAATTTAGTTTTTTGAACTTACAATGAATATATCAAAATATATGTGTGGTACAAATGAATAATTGTGCGAAAGTATAACCATAAGATATAAAGTATGATTTGTGCCTCAGGGCATAAAGGGTTTTCACAAAAAAATCCTGAGATTATTAAATGAGGATATATTCTCTAAGTGGTGGATGCAATAAGACTTGCTTTAGTCTGAAAATATATGAAATACTTGAATATGCATACCGATTGATTATTACGTCTAACTAGACGATGAATGTTATATGAAAATTCTTGAAGGATTTAAAAGGTCTTAGTGAAATTCAATTGTACCCAATGATTTTGAGATTGCTTAACACAAAGAAAGAATCTTTTCAGCCACATTAAAATTATTTAAAATTCCATATATTCGTCCAATTGGTGCACTTACAAATTGCTGGTTATGAAATGTTAGAAGATGTGTGATTTTCTTTGAGAATAAAAGACATGCTTCAATAAAATAGATCAATATGTCATTAGTGAGAAATTATTTGATTATGTCGATGTAAAATAATTATTTGATCTACATAAATGTCGATTGCAAATGATCTATTTGATTACATATAGAGGCACAACAATATCTTGTAATTCAACAAACATTGGTAACCACTTCATTAAATCATGCAAAAATAACATTGATCTATGAAGTAAGTCGCGGGTGTGTTTTATTGGAATCATTATCTATCATATTAAGAAAATATGTGATTTTCCATTGACATAGGATATTCCAGCCGCCTTATACGAAAAATAATATATAGCTCAATTGAAGCGAGATACAATCAAAAGAGATCGGACAAAGTATATTTCACCAAAATTATTTCTGACACATGATCATCAACAATATGATGAGACAAACATTCAAAGGCTCATTTAAGTGATAATATTGTAAATTTATTCACTAAGGATTGCCAACATCAATATTTTAGAAGTTCTGATATAAGATCGGAATGCATAGACTGCGGGATATCAGGTAAAATTTTTATCAGAGGGAGGAAAATACGTGTTGTACTCTTTTCCTTAACCATGGATTTGTCCCAAATGGATTTTCTGGAAAAGTTTTAACGAGGCAACATTCAAATGTATCAAAAGATATGTGTGCTCTTTTCCTTTAACTAGGATTTTTTCCCACATGGTGTTTTTCTAATAATATTTTAACGAGACACATTATCTATTGACATCCATGGGGAGTGTTATAAAATAATATAATGTGGATGTCCACTATACCAAGAAATTACTACATAACCTCCTCCATTATGAAGATAAACATAACTTCCATAACCTCCAACTTTATAACCATTGCTCTTTTAACCTATCACTTTCATAACCTCCTTATTTTATTCATGTTAATTTCATGTTTATGATTAACCTATTGTATACCTCTATGTTACACTATAAATACAGGCATAAGGTTTCATATTGTATAGACTTGGAGATTTGATGAATACTTTGAAGATAAAGAAATGTTCTCATCTTTTGTCTCCCTATTTCTATTAGTTTATCTTTTATATTCCTGAACTTATTTTGCTTTAGTTTACAATAATTTTGTAAAAATTTATTTGTCTTACATTTTTTTGATTTCCAAAAGAACAATTCTTTTTTTGTAACTCTTCAATTTAACTTTTTACAAGAAATATTTAAGATCACGAGAATAAAACACATTTCGATATAATTTATATATCTTAAATAATAGATCATAATATTCATGAGTTATTTTTTTCTAACCAATTAAAATATAAAAATAAATTGAAACATGAAAAATATTACTAATAAATAAACAAAGAAAGATTCGCTTGCTTCTAAAAATTGACCGGTCATATAACAAGTCAGTTTTAGAAAGAAATTAACATATCCAATTTTGTTCAATATTATGGAGTCATGTATTAGAAAAATATTGGTAAAAATAAAGAAGAAAATAATAAGAATGGTAAAAACACACGTTTTAATTGTTCCATTTATAACTTTTGTATGTGATTATTAAAGCAGAAGAAGTAAATAAATAACATATTTCCAGCTATTAATTTGTTATTGTTAACAGACACAAAAATATAAAAATTAAAAGCTAAAAGTGTAAATCAAACAATTAAAATTGAAATATTTTTGACCATTTTCGTTAATTCTTTAAAAGGCAAGAATGTCGTTTCAAGACATTTGACATAAAGGAGAGAAGTAATCAATCATTGAAGAGATTTTTTATGTCATTAGTGATTGTATCACTACTTACCATTCAAATAAAACCTTGAATTGTTTGTTTGATGCTACTGTTTTTCATGATCTCCCTTATTTGCTCTTTGTCTCAAACTTTTTAATGTTTGCCATCATGAAAACAAGTTGTTTAATTCATGAAGCAAGAATATATTTTATAAAAATGTGGGGTAGAAAAAAAGGAAATTGGTGATAATTAAACTCTCACCAACAAATGAAAGTTTAAGTACTTGTTTGCAACAAATATTCATAAGCGCTGGAAATTAACTGGAAGAAAATAAATAATAGAAAAATGTGATATTTATTAATGAATCGTTGTGACTACAATTCTGTTGTTCTCTTGATTCTCTCTCCTATGTGTCTCCGTGATTCGAGAGCCTTTAATAGCATATTTTTGTCGAATTGTTTGATGATGTAGAACTCCTTGAGATGTTGTCAATCTCCCAGACGTCAAAAAAGCTTCCATTTTGTAAGTCGATCTCAGGAATGAATTATGTTGATTACTCCTTCAAAGAGGTATTGATGTTTATGTTGCAACTTTCTCCAATTTTTGGAATGCTTGTTGAAGAGTTTTATCGATCCCTTGAAATGTCATGTCTATCCCTATTTATAGTTGTGTGGAGTGGACAAGGTTGATTGTAATTGGTAAAAAGATGTCATTTTACACTTGGTGCACTGTGATTCGTTCTTGTATTTGATTGGGACTACAACGTCATTTGGACACGTAGTGTCACCTTGTTGGTCTTCAATGCCTGGTCACTGTGAACATGCATGGGAAAGACTTCAAGGTGAAATGGACCTTGGATTTGAATTTAATAATATGGACTTATTTATTTGTTAATTCCATGTTAATTATTCAACCCAAATTAACATGGATTTAATTGAATTTTGGTATGAATGTGATCCAATACAATTTAATAGTTACAAATACCCCTTACTTCGAGGCTTGTTGAGGTGCTCGATTTATCAAACTTGTAACGACAAGCCTTGAAGTATTTGTGAAGCAAATGTTTCGTTTTATTTCCTAGTTGATCATTCATGAAATACTTGAAGCTTCATGAGACATTACAACGCCGATATGTTGAGTCAACATTTACAAGAGTCTTCATTACAATATTCAATAATTTGTAAGAGGTTATTTCACTTTCAGTTGTTTATCAACTCATTTTCGCTTGAGGTGTTTGAAGCTCTCGAAGATTTATCGCGTGACGTTTCTTCATAGTAATTTCATTTGGGTCATCAAGTATGAAACAAACGCGAATTCCATGAGAAAGGATTGCGTCTACAAGCTTGACTTGGTGATAAAGACCTTGCTCTTTCGACACATATTTTAGGCTTTGACATGAATAGAACGCAAGGAATTCAAATTCTCACTATGCGAGTTTATTCTCAATCGGACATATTTTTTCATGTAGTTTCTCAGAAAACTGTAATTTGGTTTCTATCATATTTTCATAGCTCGACTTCTTTGGATAATTTTCATAATTTGATACTTATGAAAACTTTTCATAATTTAGTTACTATGGAATTTCGATATCCTGACTTCTTTTGAAAATTTTCATAATTTGATTCTCATGAATACTTGTCATAAATTGGTTTCTATGGAATTTCCATAATTTGATTCACATGGAAAATTTCCATAATATAATTCCTATGAAAATTTACCAAAATTTTCATAATTCGTAGGAAATAAACTTTCCATAATTATAATTTTTCATAATTTGTAGGTATACAATTTATGTACTTTGATTTCTACAAATACACATGCTCTTACAAGGATTGATTGTAAATTTGAGTCATAGAAAACTCAATTTCGTCACTTTTTTTTTCAGTACAACACGCATGCGGTAGAAGTTCATAACTTGTTAAAAAGTTGAAATCATGATCCGCTTGATGTTCCAAAAACTAGACGCAGAAAGATACGACATATTCAAAATTCAAAACCAAAACCCTTCATAATGGTCGGTAATTTAATGTTGAAGTTTGTTATCAGATCTATCTTTTTTTTTAATTATAGTTTTATGCAGTCCTACCAAAACGTCTCTATCTTAGTGTGGGAGAATCCGAATGATGAGCACTTATTTCTATAGAAACTAGACACAAAATTCTACACTATATCAAAAAATCAAGGTAAACACTTTATGGATATACGAGAATTAATTTTTTGAAGTTGGTCTTCGATTATGTCATTATTGTTTTACAGATAGTGGATTCTTACTAACACGTTTGCATCTTGGTGTAGGAGAGCTCAAATGGAGAGTGACTTGATTCTATAGAAAATAGACTCTTAATTCTACAAGATATCCAAAATCCTATGTTAAAGTTCTTATGAATTTACAAAAAATGAGATTTTTTTAAAGTTAGCGATCCAATTGACTTTGGACAACATCCATGAGTTCACTTCACTAAATCTTCATCGAAGAGCCACATACTGATTTTCTAATTGATTGAGATTTTTTATAATCATGGATATTTGAAGCTTCATATAATTGGCACTATAAGACACATATTTTATCATGACGAGCGCTGGAGCATATGCCATAATTTCTCCATGCCGATTTAAAGCTTCGTGTTATTGTCACTGTGATCATGACGAGCGTGAGGTTATATACCATAATTTTTCCATGAAAATTTAAAGTTTCGTGAAATTGGCATCGTGAAACACATCGTTCATAAGGATGAGCGCTAGATTTTTACACATGCCAATTTGAAGCTTCGTGCAATTTACACCATGAGACACATCGTTCATCATAATGAGCGCTAACACATATTTCATAATTTTCACCATGAGTTAATAGCTCATATGGTCACTCAACTATAAACTCTACTCTAAGAAAGTCACTCAACTTTGAATTTTCACTCAAAAGTCACTCAACTATGCACTTCTTTCTCAGAAAGTCACTCAACTTTGAATTTTAACTCAAAAAACACTCAACTATCCACTCTTTCCTCAAAAAGTCACTCAATCTATTAAATTATTTTTTTAATTAAATTTTATTGATAATAATTATTTATATAACAAACAAAAATTTTGAAAAATAAAAATACTATTTAAACCATTTAGTGATCAACCCACCTAACCCGACCCATTAAAAAATATGATATGACCCATTTTATTTTGTCTTTAATCCTAATTCAAGGTTTAAAGAGAGGGATTAATTTATGATTAAAGACAAAATAAATGGGTCATCATATTTTTTAATGGGTCGGGTTAGGTGGGTGGATCACTAAATGGTTTAATTTATTTTTTAAAATTTTTGGTTTGTTATATAAATAATTAATATCAACAAGTTTTAATTAAAAAATAATTTAATAGATTGAGTGACTTTTTGAGGAAAGAGTGGATAGTTGAGAGACTTTTGAGTTAAAATTCAAAGTTGAGTGACTTTCTGAGAAAGAAGTGCATAATTGAGTGACTTTTGAGTGAAAATTTAAAGTTGAGTGACTTTCTGAGAGAAGAGTGCATAGTTGAGTGAACATCTGAGATATTAACTCTTTTCACCATTCCAATTTGAAGCTTCGTGCAATTTGCACCGTGAGACACATAATTCATCATGACAAGGCAAAAGTATATGCCTTAATTTTCACCATACCGATTTGAAGCTTCGTGCAATTGAAATTCTAAGACATATCTCTTTTTTTAACCAGGTTTAAAATGGATAAAAAAAACCTTAATATCATGCAATAAAAAACCCAGGGGTAATCCATAATTGACGAGGAACCACTCCATGCATCTTCATTTGTTGTTTCAACTCTAATGACGAACTACACTTTCTGCCTCTTCTTTTGCAATTGCGACTTTAGAGACAAACCCCTTTTAGTACATCATTCTTCTACAATTCTGTCTTCGATTTAGAATCATATGTGGATCATTTTTTTTTAGAATTGTTGCTTTGATGATGAACCAAACATAAAATATCCTCTTTTTTGGTAGTTGCGGCTTTGATATCGAACCACATATTCTATATTTCTTCTATTGTAGCTTCAACTTTGATGAAGAACCACCCTTGGTGCCTCTTCTGTGGAGGATAATGTAGAGAATTTCTTTAAGTCGTATGCAGAGTATGTTACTTTAAGATCATCAAATGACTAAAGAATCACATGAAGATGCAATCTCTAATGCGCAATGCTGTTTCGATGGTGCAAAACTGGCATATGAAAAGGTAGATGGATCCATGGAGAATTTTCAAGAAAGTCTAGGAGATGTGGACAAAGACTTAAAAGGCTTGACTTCCAAGAAAAAGAAGGTCACCACACTTATTAACCAATATCATGAGAAGTTTTCCAAAAGGAAAAGAACTTGACCATTACAAAGGGCGAGATTTACACCATAGAGGTAAATAATGTGATGTCTAACGAGGAAGTTGAGAGAATAGCCATGCTAGAAGAGGCGATCTACAAAAGTCGCCAAGAAATCATAAGCTTCAAATTTTTTAGTGGTTAGATTTTTTTATTTGCTTAGAATATTCTTATTCACTCATTATGGTGTAGTGATTTCTTTTTTTGAAACAATAAAATAGCGACTTATATTTCAATAAGAAACTTTTGCTTGTTTCTTTATACGACCCACCTTCCTTATTGGAAAAAAAAGACTCCATAAGCTATTATTCATATAAGTATAGGGACAAAATATTAACTTTTCATCTCTCTTCAGCTTTTGCGCACACAAGGAATAAAATTCATTGCATATAGTAGGATCGTCGAAATAAATAACTTCTTTTTTGTTAAAAAGATAACTTCTAGATCTTAAATGCATCTAAAATCACATCCTTAGTATATACGGATTAATAAAAATTTGTCCCCACAGTCACCTTAAAATCTGTGTGCTTGAATCTTCAGCTTTCTACAAATTTGCACACATGAGGAAGAAAATACATAACTTGGAGTAGGGGCATCAAAATAATGAGATTCTTTTTTTTGTTGGAAATATAAATTCGATATATTCAATCGGTATAAAAATCACATCCTTGGGAATTACAGATTAGTACAGACTCATGTTCAAAGTTTGCTCAAAATCTGTGTGCTTGAATATTTCAGCTTTGTGCACATGAGGAAGAAAATTCATGACGTGCAATAGGAGCATAGAAATAATGGAATTATTTTTTTGTTGGAAATATAACTTAGATATATTCAATATATATAATAATCAGGTCTATGGGATTAACGTATTAGTACATATTTGTATTCAAAGTTGTCTAAAAATCCGCATGCTTAAATCTTCATCTTTCTTCAACATTGCGCACATAAGGAATAAAATTCATAATGTTGAGTTGGTGAATCAAAATAATGAGATTCTTTTTTGTGGAAAAGAGAAATTCGTAATATTCAATCTATGTAAAAATCACAGCCAAAAGATTTCCAGATTAGCCCATATATCATTTCAAAATCAGCTCAAATTCTTCTATGCTAAGCTCTTCAGGTTTGTGGAACTTGGGAGAAATCAATAAAGCGACGTATGAGTCTCAAAATGATGCGGTTCTCAATCTGGTAGAAGCATAACTCATAGATATACAACATACGTAAAAATCACAGCAAAAGATTTCAATATTATCACAAATATATCATCAAAGTTAGTTTAAATTCTGAATCTATGTGATTCTTATCTCATTGTGAGGACCGCATCAAGCAAAAAACTATTTTGTAGGATTTACAACAAAATTCATTCCAAATTAATAACAATAAATTTTTCAGGTTCACTATACGCCCATAATATCATTTTCTCAACTCTGTGCGCTCTTGGCAACAACAAAAAACTGTCTGTTGAACTTGTAGTGTTGAAATCATGATTTTTTGCGGCTATACCATTTCAACATAGAGATTTGATCTAAAGGGTATTCCTATTTGATTTTTTTAGGTAAAGATGCCCCTAATTTTGAGTAACTTAGTAAAGAATCATTGAATTACACAAAATTATCTCCACCATAAGCAAAAAACACAAGTAGAATCGCAAGTCGCTTCATCCAATGCAAATGAACTCATTCACGTGCCGCATATAAAAAATTCAAATCAAAATTTCTTTTGAATTTATTAGATTAATACCCAAAGTTGACATTAAAATCTAGCATGTCTGATATGGAACTTTGAACTATCATAGATAAAGATACATGAATGAATTTATGAGTTTCTGTTTATGAACTTCTTCTTTTGTTGCGGAGAGGACATCAAGAATCTTTTCATTTACTCAATTGAGCCGCATTTGAAATCATGTTCTAGATACATTATTTTTAAAGATTTAGTGTGATGATCACGCAAGGCCACCAAACCTTTTTGTTTTACTCATTTGACTGAACTTAGAGTTATTATGCCTGGCGCCTACGTACTTCGGTGAAGAGGATCAAGTAAAATCGTAGTTCAAGATGATGAGTTTTATTTTTTTTGTTTTTTTTTGGGTCCGTACACAGTTTATACTCTTGTGGGACATGAGTAACATGCAGTTTATGCTTATACCTGAAGAAGCATAGACAACCTTCATGGGAAGTATTTGTTTTGGAACTTGGCATTGATTGGACAACCTCTTACACCATCTTTGTCTATAATTTATAAGTGCCACTTGATATGACTCCTTCACAACTCACTAGGCATGCCAAATTTGTCTTCAATATATGGTCCATCCCATTTTGATGTAAACTTGTCATCAATGCATTTGTTGAGGATTATGTGTCTACGGACTGCTAAGACCAAGTCTTCTTCTTGAAATTATCAATTTCACACATTCTTATTGAATTCTCTTGCAAGTCGAGATTGATAACACTCCAACCTTTGTTGTTCTTCCAATCTCTTTTCATCCAATGCCTCCTACTCTGCTAGATGAAGTTGAACATTGCTTTCAGTTGTAAGTCTCGCTTGGACTGCTATTCGCAATGATGTAATTTTCTTATTTAATGGAAGTACTCCTTCTACACCTTAAACTAATGAAAATGGAGTCGCTTGCGTAGCCGTTCTAAAGGTTTTACTATATGCCAACAAAGCCTCACCAAATCTCTCATGCCAGTCCCTTCTATTCTTTACATCTGCTTTCTTCAATAGGTTACCGAGTGTCTTGTTAAAAGCCCCAGCAAGAACATTGCCTGGTGCATTGTACATTGAAGATTTATGTTGCTTAAAAATGAACTTCTCCCACAAACTACTCATGAGTTTATTGTTGAACGTTGTTCCATTATCAGTGAATATACATGTAACGACCTGTTTAGTCATTTTGAGCAGCAGATTTTATTTCTGGAAAAACTGGCTGAGAAGAAGGACACCACGACGGACCGTCATGGGCACGACGGACCGTCGAGGGGGTCTCGTTCCAAAACACTTAGGAATTCTGAAATTTGAGTGCTGAAATCGACTCTCTGAACTCTGTGACGGACCTGCAGGACGGACCGTCACAGTTACGACGAACCGTCACAGACTCTTCGAGAAAAGTGAGTCTCTGATCGTTGCGACGGACCTGCAGGACGGACCGTCGAAGGCACGACGGGCCGTCACAGGTTGCGTAATGCCAGGCGGAGTCGGAATTCTGTCTAAGTTTTAAAGGGGCGTTTTGGACTATTCCTGCTATAATTACAAATTTCGTGGGTTAACATTAATAACTCAGTTTCTTGGGGGATAAAAGAGGTAACTTTGAGTTAATTAGTGGGTTACTATTGCCATCTTTTATACTTAATTATATACTAATTAGGGTAAAAGAAAGAGGGTTTGAATAAGAAAAATAGAAAGAACAAGAGAAAGAGAGAGGATCGATCGAGAGAGCAGAAACGAGAAGAAGAACAAAGCCTTGGGAAATTGCTTGCTTGATCAAAATTCTTCGGTGGAGGTAGGTTATGGTTGTTTTATGCTATTCGTAGTAAACTCTTAATAGCGAATGATATGTATTGGTAGTATTGTAAACCCTTATATATGCTTAATTGTATGCTTGCATGAATATGATTATGTGATTGTGATAAAATAAGCATGATGAAGCTATTGAATCCAAAATCTTAAAAGAAACCCTAATTCACTTTGTTAATGATGATGCCTTGGTATAAAAGAAGGCTTGATAAATTACATAATGAGATTGATGATGCCTTGGTATAAAAGAAGGCTTGATGAATTAGGGGATCGGGTGCCACGTTCCGGTACCATGATAGAAATAGAGGATCGGGTGCCACGTTCTGGTACCAGGATAGAATGAGGATCGGAGTGTCACGTTCCGACACCAGGATAGTATATGGATCGGGTGCCACGTTCCGGTACCAGGATGAATGAGGATCGGAGTGTCACGTTCCGACACCAGGATAGTATATGGATCGGGTGACACGTTCCGGTACCAGGATAGAATGAGGATCGGAGTATCACGTTCCGACACCAGGATAGAATGAGGATCGGAGTGCCACGTTCCGGCACCAGGATAGAATATGGATCGGAGTGTCACGTTCCGACACTTGGATAGAATATGGATCGGAGTGTCACGTACCGACACAACAGGAAGAAAGATAATGAATCTTGAAAGATGTTAATATACTCAATATAATGAACCTATTTCCCAAATGAGTATGGTATTGAGGCTTGAGTCCTCATGGATGAACTTGGTGGTACTTATTGATGATTATAGTACTTGTTGTTGCTACATGTTGAGTATTGTAGTTGATTTATGATATTATCTGATATATACTATTTTCTATTTTGAGTTGGCCGATG